>NQII01005662.1:33709-104623 GCA_002778355.1 Clitarchus hookeri | reverse complement strand
AACTCCTGACTCACCACGCAGCACTCGGGTACCAGCACACTTATGCCCCGCTGGGCATATAACTTACTGTTACAATTTCTCAAAAGTCAGTCAACTTAACCAAGTTCTTTAGGGATGGAGGTCTTAATTAAATAAAAGAGTTAACTATAACTTCCTAATTTATTTACAATAATTACAAAGGAAATACTCTCGTCTCAATATCTCACATTAAATTGATATCTCTGCTATGTAAAATTTATAAATTCAATCAGTACAATTTACAATTATAACAAAGAAATTGATGCAATTATATAACTAAAATCAGTCCCAATAAAGAGTGTAACAAAACCTATTGAATTACTTTATAAATTATATGTTTATATTTGACAGTTCCAATATTTACAATAAAATCCACCAGACTTTTCTTGGCTACCGCACTCAGCCATAACAACAAACAAGTTCCCGGTGGAACTGGCGCTTTCCTCACCAAACCTCCCCTCCTGGTGGCCAATACCTATTTAAAGGTTATACCAGGAGCACTGACTTTCTACTTTTGCTTTAAACTCCCACAAACAAATAGCTAAATCGGCTATTTTGTATCGCAGGGTAACACCGGGAACTTGCGTTTTTGAAATCCGCCATGCTGGGTCGAACAGAATCTCATCTGAAAATCTAAGAATTTAAGCATATATACCTAACGCGAACCGCGCGAGTCCTTCTTTCACGATAAATTAAGCATGGCGGCGCACCCTTAACACAAAACACGGCTCAGCGCGCTCGAGTGAAGACTGGGCTAAGATTTGGGGAACAAACGGTAAACCAGAATTGTTCCCCGCCTCCTCACCCACCGAACGGAAGGAGCATAATTCTATTCCACACTGTAGACTTTCCGAACCGTCACATTCATGGATGTCAGTAGGAAGCAGATCATGACTAGTATCCAGACGGGCGAGAAGAGTTTCCCTGGGTTGCACAGCTATAGCGCCAAGAGCGAACCTCGTCGCAATTCTCTGCCACCGCCTACTAGTCAGTTCCTTCTTCTTTCCTAAATCTTTCCTGATCTTGTTTTTCTTTCCTCCAGAAGGTGCGGTCCTCGTGGCAGAGAAAGGGAGAGTTTCCAAGGGCATGTGCAGCATCGCTCCAAGCACACGCATGCCAAGGCCTCGTTTGGATCCTAGTCTGGCCAGTCAGACCCCTCCTACTGACATCACACACATACACACTTACACTTCCAACCATAGGGGCCATTTCATCCTTCCATTATCCATTTCATTTTCCGGTTTCATTAGCTGGGGTTGTCGACATGTTTCCTGGAACATACAAGAGTATTATCGAGGAAGTGGTGTCAATCCGGTGTTTGTCAAATCCGGTGGTTTAGGAATACTGCCCGAGGTGAAGGACTAATACCTCGCCACAGTGTACCCAGGGAAGGGCTTATTGTAGTCGAAGGTAAGCCTCCCGTATGAACGGACAGCATCCTTATAAATCATGGACGGGTCAAACTTTTCTCCCCTCCTCCAATAGCACTCCTTCAGCAAGCTGACGAGTGCCTTCGGATCCGTGGGCAGGCCTGCCTGGGCGACAAGTCTGTCCACACATTCCATGCGGGGGAAGAGAACCTTATCTCCCGCATCCATTGATCTAACTAAGAGGGCAACAGCTTCCATCAGTGTTGCCCGATCTCCGAGTCGTGAGAGTTGGGAGCCACGAACCATTTGGTCGTACATCTCCCAGGGTTCCTTGAGATTAGCCCCCGGGCCATGTTTGCACAGCTGCGTCGATGGTGTTCCTGTTCGACGGCCACTGAATAGTGACTACCTTCTGTGACTACCTTCAGCCAGATGGCTTATACCAGAGACTGCCGACCCTCCAGTTGCGATGATATTTATAGTGTTGTCGGCACAGCCGAGAAATTTCTAAAAAGGCCGCGTTATGCCGAGGATCTTAGGTCTCAGAATATTCTTGTGCATCTTCCCAAGTCATCGGCTCCTTCAGCAGAGGGGAGGAGGGACTGTGACTCCAGCCAGGTTAGCTGTCAATCATTCCCAGCCACCCGACGATGGGACCGCAAGCAGGACTGCCTGGGAGGATGGGATGGTTGAGGTGGTCACCCCTTACAGAGCTGAGTCCGCGCATAGTGCCTGCACTCCGTGCAGTAGTTGGTGTGTAACACTACTTCATCCTTAAGTATTTTCGTCCCGAACAGACTCTCTAACATCTGGACATTCGTACAGCACAAGTCGGTTGATGTGGGCAACCTTAGACTTCGCCCGGGAGCCCTGTCGACAAATCCGGTAGACCACATCATTGATCTGACCACAACATTTATTTAGCTTTGGGCAGTATCCCTTCCTGCTTTGAGGGTTGTAAAAGCCTCACCAGTTGACCTTCTTGATTAATCTCTTCAGGCATTCTCCAGTCATATTGTGTTTTCATCCTGTCACTGTTCATTTTAAGGTGCCATCGGGAAAACTCGTGGTCGTCAACTAAACTCTGTTGTAGTTTGATGATATATTTAGGGGTCGCGGCTTTTGCTTCCACAGGACGCCAGAACAGCAGGTCACCATCGAAACCAAGTTCTCTCCCAAACAGCATCCTTGAAGCTGTTACCCTTGTTGACTCGTGAACTGCTGAACGATATGCTAGGAGGAATAATGGTACCTTGGAGTCCCAATCCTTCCTTCACGTAGATAGCCAAGTACTGTTCCAGAATACGATTTAAGCCTCTCGACCATTCTGTCCGACTGAGGGTGTAATGTTGTGATACGAGTTTTCTTCATTCCTAAAATCCTTGTTACCTCTAAAAAGAGCAGCTCAGAAATTTCGTCCTTTATCAGAATGAAGCTCGAGTGGCACTCCAAACCTGGAGGAAACATGTTCTACAAGTGCATCAGTTACAGTGCCAGCCTATTGGTTTGGAATTGGTATGACCTCGGGCCACTTTTGAAGTAGTCTTGTGCTACCAGGAGGTACCTATTCCCCCTCTCAGTGATGGGCAACGGTCCGAGAATGTCCACTGCCATACTTTCAAATGAGGTCCATACATTGTATTTCTGAAGGGAACCTCGTCCCTTAATGCACTGAATCTCCCTCGCGGTACAGGAATCACATAGATGGCACCACTTCTCGACATCCTCCTGACAATGCAGCCTAAAAATCTCAGCCGAAGTCTGTCAAGGGTCTTATTTACACCTAAGTGACCACCTGCTGCTGTGTTGTGCAGTTCCCTCAGTACTTATGGGATTCGGCACTCTGGTATGACCAATTGTAAGTGACTTTGTTTCCCATCATTACTTTTCCAGTTAGCGCAAAGCACACCATTCTCCAGTACAAGGAAATACCACTGCCCAGTATGCCTTGACTGTCGGGTCTCAGTTGGATATCTCCTTACATTTTGGTCGATACCCTGCTTATTTTCACTCCATTATTGGACAAAAGGTGTGGCCAGTTAACTGATAATTTTAAATTTTCTTATTGTCCCATATAGGTGACCCATTGCAAGATGGAGAGCTTTGAATTCTCGTCTTTCTTACCTTCCATGATACACCACCCTTTTCCTACTGGCATTTGCAATGGCGACAGAATGACTCGTATGCTCTACTGCCACCAGGCTATTTGACCTTCGGTATTCGTGAAATTTAGTAGCCAGCATAATGAAGCATGATCAGTTCTTAGGATGAAGTGTCTGCCATAAAGGTATGGCACCGAAGTTCTCTGCATGTCACACAGTAATTTCGCTCAGTCTTGTGTAGTACCTTACTGAATTCTTCCAATGGCCTCTCCTTTCCATCCTGTATTTGAGATAACACAGCCCCAATACCTACATCACTAGCATCAGTATCCAGGATGAATTCGCCCTTTCTACTCTGGAAGCCCAGTACTGTGGCAGATATAAAAATTTCCTTTAGTCCATTAAAAGCAAATTCGCACTCGTGGGCCCAATAAAATTTTCTTTTCGCCTCACTCAATTCATGCAGAGGCTTTGCGATCGTGGCAAAACTGGGTACAATTCGACGGGAGTAAGCACATAAGCCCAGGAAATTGCGCATTTCAGTTTTATCAGTTGGTAGAGGCCAATCTCTTATTACTCTGGTCTTCTCAGGGTTTGTTTCAATTTCATGGGCCAAGACAACATGGTCCTAGGAATTAATTTTCTTTTGGAAAATGTGTCATTTCTTGGGAACTAATTTCAGGTTAAACGAAGTTACTTTCTGAAAAACAGAGTCCAGGCATGCCGGGTGCTCTTAAAATGTTCTTCCTATGACCACAATGTCGTCTAGGTACACCTGTAAAATGTCTAAGAGCAGGATTTTCTCCATCAGTCGTTCGATGATGGCAGGGGAATTGCATAACTTAAAGGGCACAACCTCGAATTACCATGTTCCTTTCCCTTGGACACAAAAAGCAGTCTTTTATTTGTCTTCTGGGGCCACCTTGCATTGCCAAAACCCGTACTTCATATCCAAAGTAGAAAACCACTGTGAACATGCTAGGTGGTTCAGTGTGTCGTCTACTCTTGGGAGTGGATAAGAATCTGCTTCGGTCACATTATTAAGTTGGTGGTAATCAACACAAAATCTCGTAGTGATATCCTTCTTTGTTACAAGCACAATAAGAAAAGACCATGGACTTACTGATGGCTGTATCACATCCAATTCTTTCATCTCATTCAGAATATCGTCAACCACCTCTTGCGAAACTAGCAGTGGTCGCCTTGGTGGCTGCTTTATGAGCCTCGCATCCCTATGTCGATATTATAGCATGCAGCATTAGTTCTGTGAAGGTCATTTGGCTTACAGGAGAAAGCACCTCTATTTCTCGGTAGTAATTCTGAAACAGCCTTCTCTTGTCGACAGTTGAGATTTTCTATTGTTGTTATTAGCAGTTTCTCAAAGCATCTGGTAGAGAACATTCGGTATTTTGTGGCTGGAAAGACATTGGCAGCAATTTAGTCGGAAGCGGGCATTCAATGGAGCAAGTCGCGCGGTTCGCGTCTCCTGGACACTTCATCAACTTCTTTGTCTTCCACCAAGAATCACGTTTTAACTTCTTTCTCGATCAGAACACAATAACTTAACGTAACTCCATCGCCCGGGAGGAGCACCTCTCCACTTCCTGCACGCCTACAGCACAGGAAGTGTAGCTCACCTTTCTAATCCAGGGAACACACGTCCATTTTTCCAGTGTCAGCCCCCGACAAGCTTAGTGCATTGGGGTCCTTTTAACAATGTGAGCACAATCAACTGGTTTTTAGTGTCGAAATGTCAATAAATGACTACAAGAAAAAACATTACGTTGCAATTAAGACAAACGTTATTCTGAAACGTGATAAACACATGTAAGCACTGTTTATTGGTATGTTATATTGCACATCATGAGACGTGAATTGTGATGATACTTGCATTCAAGTTTGTGACAAACTTACCTAAATGCCATGAGACGTTGTAACCTGTAAACAAAGTACTCTTAAATATCCTGGGAGATGAGAAAAGGTTAACAACGTAAAATGCAGTGAGACATGAGTGCAGTAAAACAAGTTTCTGGGTCATCAGGGGCGTAACACGATGCGCTGTTCTGGTTCGCCACACTTGTACTCACGTCTTCTTTTGTTGTTCTTGTTAAATGGGCCCTTAAGTTGGGAAAGCCAATTGACGTAGGAAGTTGGCTTGTGTGATCATGAAGCTTGACTAGCCCCACCAGTGGGGAGAGCAATTTGGGGTACAGGGGTTCCAGGGATGCTGATGTGTGTCCCCACCTTACTGGCTTACTCAGGTTAAGGTGAAAACTGGCGAAATGGCCTGGCACCATAACTCAGAGAGCATGAGTTAGTGAGGGTCATGCAGTCGATGGCCCGTGGGTCCCTGGAGTCTTTTGTTGATTTGGAGTGCTTGCAGATACTGAACTTATCAATAATTGCACATTGACGTGAACCACGCATCCACGAGTTCCTTGTGTCCACTCTGACTGCCGCAGTCACAACAACTACACCAGCTACACGGGGCCACACCAACCACATCAGGCCAAGAGTGCATAGTGCGGCTCGAAAAGAACGAAAATTGCACCTTCTTGCCGACAAGGATTACCCAACACAAGAGACCACCCTACTCATGTATTACAAGAGGTAACTCTTTTAATAAGTGGGTAGGCTATCCAAAACGGTGCCCCGAAGTGTCGTCTAATGGTGTACAGAATTTTCACAAACATATCGAACACAGTCACCGCATTCACTGCTACAGTCAGGGGTGTTTTTCATTGTATAAATGGCAATCAAGCATGGCATTCCACACCCCTTTGCCCGTGTGGACTCGTCCATTCTTTCAGGAGACAGCCACCTGGCAACACTGTAGTCAGTGTTATTCAAACGCGTCATCGGAAGTGAGATGCAAACACTTTTATGAGAAAATGTAATAACTTATTTAAGATTTATTTATATAAGAGTAATTATGTTTTTCTAAATTGGAGATTGCCTTTAAAAGCCTACAGCTTTATAACAAATCATTTAGTGTACTGACATCCCCATCAACTTAACAGACATTTGTTAATAAACGGGGATGTCATCAATGCGTTAAATTTAATTTATGCAATTTTTCAACATTATAATCACATCGCACAGTGTTCATGTAATGTTTCATCGTTCGGCGTTTGATGTCGGTTCTCGTCACATGTGACGACAGCGGATATGACTCGCTCCAGTTAGTCTCAGCACTCNCGTTCGGCGTTTGATGTCGGTTCTCGTCACATGTGACGACAGCGGATATGACTCGCTCCAGTTAGTCTCAGCACTCGGACAAGAACGGCTGTGTTGGTCGCTAGCTCTGCGAGCCTCCTCAGTACCCGCATATAGGCTGCAATCATTTAACTGCAATAGTAATATATTAGTCACCAGAACATTTGTATTATCTTTAATGAACTCAGGGGAGAGCCAACCGCCCTCTCACCAGAGAGTTTAACGCAATCGCGTTTCAATGTAAGACCACGTGTTTTTCACTGCTTAAGTGCTGGGTTCATTATCATGCATCATTCACGTATTATTCACCTGTAGCAAGGACAGTGAATACACCACTCAACCAAGTGAAATCAGTGTAATTTCATTGTAGGGCATCCTTTGTAGCATCACCCGGATTTCGTTAGCATATTTCAGGTGTACGAGACGGCCTACAGTCTCGCCATCAGATAAAAAAAGTGCAACTGTAAGTAAGCGACACCCATCAACAAACTGATGGAGGATTTCCAGGGTCCCCATTGACCGTCGACCGGACGACCCTCNGTAAGTAAGCGACACCCATCAACAAACTGATGGAGGATTTCCAGGGTCCCCATTGACCGTCGACCGGACGACCCTCATCATTAGCTTACCACTGAGTTATGGCGCCAGGCAATATAACATCCAACCAGCCCAGGTTAACCTCGCCGACTGCAACGCACCTAGTGGATTCATTTATTACACTTGCGAGGTTGTAGGCCACCTNCGGACGACCCTCATCATTAGCTTACCACTGAGTTATGGCGCCAGGCAATATAACATCCAACCAGCCCAGGTTAACCTCGCCGACTGCAACGCACCTAGTGGATTCATTTATTACACTTGCGAGGTTGTAGGCCACCTCGCATGCCTTTCTTACACTTTGCTGCATTAGGGTGCAGTGCCCAAAATACCCTGAGGGGTAAAGAAAATGAAATGCTCATGATGATTTAAGACGTTCACTTACTACTTTTATACATATGCATTTAAGCTAATATGTTACCAGTTGATGCGGACTCAGCACTGCCGGTGATCAATACAGCAAAAGCGGCCTAAGCCATGAAAGTTATTTAAAANTACCAGTTGATGCGGACTCAGCACTGCCGGTGATCAATACAGCAAAAGCGGCCTAAGCCATGAAAGTTATTTAAAAGATAAGTAGCGCATTAAACCCTGGTTAAAACGCAGGTAAACAGTCGTCCCCTCGGCACTGAATACGCAAATGTTCCAGTTGATTAACATTACTATTGATGATGAAGGGGGTTACAGCAAAAGTTGAAGGTGCTGAGGGGGTCCACGTAGAGCGAAACTCCCGTGCTGCCGGCTAGGCCGAGTGCTGAAATCAGGCTAAAATCTTCCATTAAGGGTGGCCGAAGCTGGCACCAAAAAATATGTGAAAATTGGCTATAGAAAATGTTACACAATACAATTCCCTGTTTAATAACATGTTGGTGACACACCCATGATTAATTAAGTAATAATTATGTTTGTGACTGTGACATTACGGGGGATGTCACCGCACTAGAAATATAAAATGAAAACAATGAGTCCTTGACAGGCAGTCTGCTGTGAAAAGAGAACACAATTACCCTTTTAAGCTTTGAAAATAATTACAATTAATGAAATAACTCGAATAACTGTAAACTGATAATGAATTTCAGTTTTCAGTAAATTCCTTAACTGAAATTCAGTTTTTGGTTTTCTTTTTTGCTGATGGGCGAGTCCAAGTGTTCCAACTTTGGGGGACTGGACGAGTCCATCCCTGAAAGGGGTGTGGGTACATGCTTCTTTAAGGTTTTTTTTTTTAATGACTCTATTTAAATTGGCTATGGCATTTTGAACACTGTGGACATTCTTCGGGATTTTATTCCAAACTATTTAACCGCACTTAGGGTCACATAGCACTATTATTCTGGCCAGCAGGCTGCTAGATGTCACGCAGGTTGGAAGGACACCAGGCGTCATGGCACGAGCTGAGCTGATGTTCGCTCCAATTGCCAGAGCACCTAGTGTCTATGACTTTCGGGAAAGNGGGGGGGGGGGGCTGTATTGGACTGCTTGTTATTTTTCCCAAGAATTATCTCTTGAGTTAAATTAATCAAGATGGTCACTTGAGTCACGTAGTGCATGACGACGAGGAGGTTGTTTTCCGATCTCACCGACCCAAGGTAACACATGGGTACGTGGTTCACATCGAAACTGCACAAGATACTGCATTACTAATTACAATGTACATTCGCGATGTTAATTTAGATGCAAGTAGTGCTGGAAATGTGTCTATTCGAGTCCATAAACATGTCAACTGCCGAAAAAAAAATCATATACACTTTTACACTCACTATATACAGTATATAAAGAAAACACTTAAACAGAAAGGCTCCAAGTCAGGTGATGTCTGTGGGGGGCTAAGCTTAGATCGGCACGGGTAAGGTCAGTGCCGCAGTTAGGAAGTCGTTGGCACTTCACTTTGACGTAATCTGATATTACATTTAAAAACACAGTTCACTTGTGTTGTACACTTGGGATAAACTGGCAATGATTAGGCTCTGCTTTTGGTGGCCACTAACAGTCTCAAAGATTTTGTNACTTGGGATAAACTGGCAATGATTAGGCTCTGCTTTTGGTGGCCACTAACAGTCTCAAAGATTTTGTGTTGCGCAATGGCATCAGTTATTCATATGCATCCTGATCAGGGGAGCTAAGAAGCCTGGTGTCACCTTCATGCGTGCTACGCCCTGATGGTGCAGTGATGAGTGTTAGGTTGTGATTCGAACCACGAGACTGTCCTGGTGTTGCCCATGGGTCGGATCAAAGTGGGATTGCCAACTAACTCGTGCGGTGTTGGCAAAGCCTCTCCCGATGTTCTTGTCGTCAGAATGGTGCTCGGCCACAGTTGTTGTTGTACTGTGGTGCAGCAAACTGTCGCAGAGTTCTGTGTGTTTGGGCTCGCGCCAGGGTCAACTGTGTTAATGTTAAGTACAGTGCATTTTTCAGATTTTCATGCTAACAATTTTTCATATTTTGGTGAGCACATGAGGGAAGCTCTCCCATACGGCTGCCATGAGTCAGTAGTGTCTTAGTATCTGAGTGGGGTGGTTGTTGGTGTGTGGCCTCTCTAGGCCTACATCATTTTTCCACCGGTCATGCAGTGTATCAATAGTAACTTATTTATTTAGAAATAGTAACATATTTTCTTTGCCCGGACAGTGTGCCACCCCACACCTCCAGAGTCTTTTACACACCTGAGGCATAATTGCTCACCTGTAACATCATGTAAGCTTCACACAATTTTTCACAATGTAGGAGCTCCACGAGCCATTGTGGGTAATCATCTGTTATAAGTGCTTCAGACGAGGGTAAAGTTAAATAAAACATCTTGTGTTGAAATTTTTGCTAAGCATACTTATATGCCTGGCCGCTTCATATCCATATTGTCTTTTACTGTTTTGTCATTACAGGCATTAGGACGGGCAGTAACAATTTCAACCCAGCAGTGAATATGCATTCAGAACTGCTAAAACACCTCTCACTTGCCTAAGCGCCTTGTATTATAGCTGATCTTCCGATGCTGTACCATCACGGGAGGCCACATCTAAGGGACATTGACCGCACNAAGCGCCTTGTATTATAGCTGATCTTCCGATGCTGTACCATCACGGGAGGCCACATCTAAGGGACATTGACCGCACATCCTCCATTCTTGTGGCCTTCGAGCTAGTGCCGGAGGGAAAATTAGTCTCTGCCTGATAGGTGTAGGCGTCAGGCCTGCACCATACACGCCCAATTCGTAATCCCCCTGGTGTCCGAATCAAGCAGCTCGTAAACAGCCACACACACCATCAAAATGTCATGACTTGCCAGAAAAATGTTGGTAATACAAACGCCAAAGAGCACCTGGTAACCNAAGCGCCTTGTATTATAGCTGATCTTCCGATGCTGTACCATCACGGGAGGCCACATCTAAGGGACATTGACCGCACGTCCTCCATTCTTGTGGCCTTCGAGCTAGTGCCGGAGGGAAAATTAGTCTCTGCCTGATAGGTGTAGGCGTCAGGCCTGCACCATACACGCCCAATTCGTAATCCCCCTGGTGTCCGAATCAAGCAGCTCGTAAACAGACACACACACCATCAAAATGTCATGACTTGCCAGAAAAATGTTGGTAATACAAACGCCAAAGAGCACCTGGTAACCTATCCCACTAGCAGCCCAATCAGTAAAGAACCTTTCACAGCTTGGAATAACCAATCAGTCACAAGGCTCATTTCCTGAGATTTTCATAGCCAATCAGTCACAAGGCCCATTTCCTGAGCTTTGCATATCCAATGAGAAAATGGATATGACCACATCAAAGGAATCGTCGCATAATTTCGTCTTTCTTTTCTTAATTACTCCGATGGTATTACAATGAAAGAGAAAATACGGTAATTTTCTAGTTTAGGGGCTTTTCTGAAAATAATAAAAAAAACTCCAGAAAGTGGTATATTTCGACTCTACTAATAACGTAGAACACGAATATACTNTAAACAAACTGTCAGAAACAGTCACCTCACAAACTTGTTCAATTTTTTAAAATATGTTGTACTTATTTTAAAGCTATGCCCCCAATATATTCGTGTTCTACGTTATTAGTAGAGTCGAAATATACCACTTTCTGGAGTTTTTTTTATTATTTTCAGAAAAGCCCCTAATCTAGAAAATTACCGAAAATACAGTTTCATACAAATACCGCAAGGCTCACTAACAGGAAATAATTATTTGATAACTTCTGTATAGGTTGCTCAAGAATGTATATCTTCCTCTATGTTCTGTATGTTGTTTCCATAAGGTATTTGGTACCACTTTCCTAGATGTCAAAATTTATACGTTTGTCTGCAAAAATTTTTCATTAAGAGCTCAAAGAATAAGTTTGCAAACCTTATTACATATTTTTTTATAAAAGCTATTTACACCAATATAAGCTGTGTCTAATAAATAATGGAAATATTTGAACAATTAGTATGATTTAAGGTTGGCGCTACCGATATGTAAAATATTTAGGTTTCGGAACATGTGTGAAATGATGCTCTGTATTTGTTTAGAAACTTTTGCATTATTTGTTTTTTTTTTTTTTTTAATACGTGTGTGACAGATCAGCCGCAATAATAACGTGCTGCATAGGTCACTGAAAAGGAAAAATGAATGAAGCGGACCTTTATAGCACTACATTTTCTCCGGAATCAATAAAAGTGATAGCAGAAAGTATTGGCATAACAAATTTGCTTGACGATGCAGCCAAAGAGTTAGCAGACGATGTTTCATACAGGATAAAGTTGATCATTCAGGTGCGTAACGTGCAGTGCGGTTCTTGAATATATGTCAGAATTAATCATATAATTCACTTTTTTAAATGAGTTTGGTTCGTGTCGTCATATTGTATTGAAGCCGTCCGGAAGGAAATTGAAAAGTAGCGGCTAGAGTAATTACCTATAAAAACAGTGCCGTTCAGAGCCACAGGAATGGTTTTAACTTGTTTTACAACAGTCATTTTAAATTCCTTAGACATAATAGAAAAAATAATGTCAGTAAGGAGAACGTGTACGAGTAAAATAGCCAACCTCGCTAATACCGAAGGATGGCCTTCACCTCTAGTTTTGCCAACACAGCGGAGGAAGGGCTGCACCTAACCTAAAAAAAATTATTTTTTGAAGTGTGTAGTTGTATATTTAAGGGGCAATGATTAAGTTTAGGGGCTTTTCTGTAAAAAAAAATAAAAATAAAAAATAAATTCACGGAAAATTGTATATATCCACTCTACTAATGATGCAGAACATGAATATACGAGGGGCATTAACGTACCATTAATTTCTTAATATGTGCCCACCTAACAGAATCTAACCCTACAATGGGTGAATCACTATTTTACATTTTTAAACTAACCTAGGATTGTAGGGTTTTACACTAACGTAGGATTTTAGGGTTTTAAACTAACCTAGGAGGTAATTATTAAGACAAGGGGCTTTTCTGAAAAACACAAAAAAAAAAATTCAAAATTATTATACATTTTTACTTTACCCAAAAATCCTAGGTTAGTGTAAAACCCTACAATTCTAGGTTAGTGTAAAATGTAAAATAGTGATTCACCCATCGTGGGGTTAGGTTCTGTTAGGTTAAATGGGCACATATTAAGAAATTAGTTTTACGTTAATGCACATCGTTTATTCGTGTTCTGCATCATTAATTGAGTGGAAATATATTATTTTCTGTGAATTTTTTTGTTTTTTACAGAAAAGCCCCTAAACTTAATAATAACCATACTAGTGTTTTGCTTCTGATGCCAACACTAAATTGTGTTAAATTGGGCCACAAAATGTAGATGACATCAGCACTTCTAGGAAAGACCAACTTCTGACATCAGAACAACTATAATGTATAATACATTCTTCCTAAAATAAAACGCACCTGTCAAGAAGATCTGATGATACTGTTTAAAGAATAAAAACTTTTTTTTTTATAATTAGTTTGTAAGTCTTTTAATTTCACAAGAATATAATTGAGGAATAGATTTTGACAGCAATAACATTGTCTGTAACTTATCACAATTCAGATAAAACTGAAAGTAATGTTTTCAATTGTCTTGTAGGATGCTGCAAAATTCATGCACCACGGTAAGCGGCAGAAATTGACTGTCGAAGATGTTAATCAGTCGTTGAAAGTGAAGAACATTGAGGTGAGTAAAGTATCATAAATGGTAACAGTAATTGATTACAATATAGTTTAAATGAAGTTGGGATTATAAATTTTATAATTCCTGTGTTACTGTATCAATGTAGTTGTAGAATAGTTCAGATTGATTATAGTTTGTTTAAGAAACAAAATAGCTAAACATTGGCTGTATCTTGAATGATATGTTAGTACAGATCATTTCATTTAGCCTGGCTATCATAAGTGAATTTATTAATACTGTTAAAGAACCTCGGAGGGGGGTGTGTACAAGTTCGTGAGAGATGGAGGTCGTAATAAAAATAAAAGGACTGAATTTGATTCTTTTTAAATTTGTTCACACAGCTATTATTTACATTTAACTGTCTGTCTCCACAGTTACTCTTGTTGTTCTCATAGAACGCAATACATATTTAAAGTCTATCTCAATTCTAATTAAAAGTCCTTATCAATGTCTCTATATTGGTTAGTCACTTAATTCACACTCATTATTTACATTATACTAAATCGGTCTACTTACTACCAGCTTTCCAGATGTCTGTTACTCGCTTGTCCAGTTCAATAGTCACGCCCATCAGTCTCTCTCTCTCCACTGTGCCGATACAGTCTGCAGACTTCACTCCCGCTGGCCGCTAGACGACACACTGCTGGCTCGTCACTTCACTTTCTTCGCACACCTGTCGCCAAAAATCTCACAATCCTCCAAACTCTAAAATGTTGGCTTGGAGGCCCGTTGCGGCGTAAGTAGTCCCCGATTTAGTAGGTTCCCCACACCCCAAGTCTCACTGAGAGAGGCTACGGCAATGATCAGAACGTTCTTGCCCCAATATCCCCAGAGATTCAATCCTCCCAAGGGCAGAAGATGGTACGAGTCGCGACAGCCTTATCGTGGTGGCATGCCTTTGAAATTCTCTGCTCGCTCCTTGGGTTACTAGCCTGGCCTTCACACACTCCGTTGCCTGCTCAAGCAAGACGTGGCAAGGGAAATGATGCACATCTGCGAGCATGTAACAATATAGAACTTGGTAATTATCCAGAGTAGCGGCTGTTCTGTAAAAAAAAAACCCCGAAAAGTGGTATATTTCCACCCTACTAATTACGCAGAACACGAATATACGAGGGGCATTAACGTATGACTAATTTCGTAATATGTGCCCACCTAACCTGACAGAACCTAACTCCACGATGAGTGAATCTCTATTTTACATTTTTAAACTAACCTAGGATAGTAGGGTTTTAAACTAACCTCGGATTTTAGGGTTTCAAACTAACCTAGGATTGTAGAATGTTAATCTAACCTAGAATTTTAGTCTAATCTGGGAGTTTAGGGTTTTAAAGTAACAGTTAAACACACCGGAAGTCTATAAATCAACTCACCTAGGTAGACGCGGGTACAATTCCATGGTCCTCTACCCATTCAACTGCAGTGCATCTTACCTCAATCGACAAAACACCACTATCTTCTAGAACATCCAAGTAACACCCTCCACATAGGCGAATATTTCGCACAGAAGCACTCGTTCTTGCACTCTCCATTCTTAAACCACAAGCCTTCGCACGGTCGGATTCGGACGTCACAACTCACGCCCGCAACTACACAACCGCACTGTCTCGCATCTCAAATGTAACTAATGTCATCTCAACTTCCACGTAAAAATTCCGTGACGATGTGCATTTGTTCACGTTACTAATGCATTACTTCACCAAAAACTATGGCGTCTGACGTAAACAAAGCGGCGAACTGCTCGTACTTTTAACTATTTTATTTAATACATTCTATCACCTTCTGAATATGAACAAGGTAAGCTGTGCAGAACCATTAATGCAATTTTTGTTGGTCTAGGACGTTTCCTTCAGAAAAGCCACTACTCTGGATAATTACCCTTACTTCTTTGATGCTATGGCATGTTACCCACTATTTTACAGTATTTGTTTTATACTAGGTGTAAAACACACCAATAGCTTGTGACTATAATTCATGAATTGCCACAGTTATTGGCGAAAAGCAGTAATGCTGTGTTGTCGGGGCAGTACCAAGTGCGTGTGCCAATTTTAACATAATTCATGTAAGAGCCATGGGGGTGGAGCGGTCAGACCACTTGCCGCCCATTGTGATGAGCCAAGNCCGCCCGTTGTGATGAGCCAAGTTTTATTGCTGGTATTGTCACACCTGGATTTCTGATGTGAGCAATGTGGCACATGTTGCTGTTTGCCATTGGGTTTTCTTGGGGTACTCATTTTTCCCATGCCACAACATTTCATAGTTGCTCCATCTTCGTCCCCATTGTCGCTAAATACCTTGACCGTTAAAAGTTAGTTGTTCAGTATTAAAATAATGATTGCAAAAATGGTAACAAAAATAAGTTTTTAGAGCTTGCCAGCGCATTTCCCTTAAAGCTGGAGTCACAATAACCCGACAGACAGACACAACGCCAGAGCTCGACGGAATTCCACATTATATTTTACTCAGTGTTCACAATATCCCGACGAAATCTGCCCAACAAGTGTGTTAGTTGGCTGTTGTAAAATCCTAAAATATAAAATTATTCTTATAATGTCGTATATTTACTTTTTAAAACTCACAATAAATTGAACGATTATTTTGCTTTTAACAATATTTGAATTTATATGAAGGAGAAAAAAAATTAAAAACAATCCAGAACGTTATTTTGGCAGCAAGTTAGTTTTTATTATTTACTGTTTTTTTCATTTAAAGTGCCATCCAAATCNGATTATTTTGCTTTTAACAATATTTGTATTTATACGGAAAAAAAAATTATTTAAAAACAATCCAGAACGTTATTTTGGCAGCAAGTTAGTTTTTATTATTTACTGTTTTTTTTTAAGTGCCATCCAAATTTCTCACAGCCACTATAAGTGGTTTAAATGGTATTGAGGGGTGCTGGATTGGAATCATCATGGCATCTTTTTGGCCATCTTGTAAACCTGAAGGTTTTAAAAAAAATTATGATTATGTAGCTGAGTAGAATTGTGTAGGTCTTAATTCTTTTTCCCGTCATCTGTAATATATTTTTCTTCTGTGAGGCATGTGCATGCAGTGATGAAGGTGTTACAAATTACAGAGTGAAGTCTTTACCACCGATTTATGTTTTGTTACTTTTGCAGCCTATTTACGGGTTTGTGACGCGAGACTTCATCCCATTCAGGTTTGCATCAGGTGGTGGACGGGAACTACACTTCGTCGAGGAAAAGGAACAGGATATCACGGAATTGCTGAGTGGCCTCATGCCCAAACTGCCGCTCGACGTTCATGTGCGAGGTATGTCTTCCTCCACAACTCCTCAATTTTTTTTACTTATAAAGGAATAAGTCACTTATGCAGTTTTTTTTTTTCAGTCGTGATGTTAGAACCTAATGAATAAAGTAGCAGTAAAATTCTACATTTTAAGGGTTCTGCCTGCCTGCAGCCATTTTGCATGTTTGAGGACTCAAAATATGTGATCACTAAGGCTGACTCTTGCTCACTCGCAACTTGCTTCATCACCTCTATGCATGAGGTGCTCAATTGTCATGCAGTCTTTCTGCCAGCGACTTGTCTAAATATGACTTTAAGTGGTGACTCTATATTACGGTATGCTTATAAAGTACGATGTGTGTCCAAAGACAACTCAGAAGTTTCTCGATAGAGAATTCAGCTGTAAGAATTGATTCTGAAAACACCCATGAACTCGGAACTATCTTTTATTTGTGTGGGGGGGGAGGGGGNGATAGAGAATTCAGCTATAAGAATTGATTCTGAAAACACCCATGAACTCGGAACTATCTTTTATTTGTGTGGGGGGGAGGGGAGAGACAGAACTGACTGGGACTATTATAAATAAATAATAAATAATGTAATGGTGTGATGTGAGGGCTTTTTGCATATATGTACAAACAAAATAACCTGTGGTGTACGAAGTGTGAAGTGACACAAGTCCTCTTACACATCAATAAAATTCTCCCTCTCTCCAATCAACCCCAACAGACAAAACAATTCACTGGCATTTGCGGAGGACATATCTGGTTAAATGAGAAAGAAAATGTCTGAGCAGAACCTAGGGTGTTGTAGGGTACTAGTGTCTACCATTTGCAAGGAAAACACTAAAAAAAAAAAATCTCATTCATCAGTTTTAATATTGTAAATATTGTAAGATTTCTGAAAATTAAATTGTTCCACATTAAACATACTCTTGCAAATATTTGAATCCCCTTGCCTGCCCAGTACTTATAGCGCAAATAAATTCCCATCCAACAAACATAACACTGTTCATTTCCGCAAGATAAACACGAGTTATTTTAGTTTTCCTCTATATTAGTGCCAGCCAGTGAGTATGAAACTCATTTCTCTCTCAGGGTGCTCTAATGGGCAGAAAGTCTTCAATAATTCAAACATAAAATTTAAATAAATAATTTTGTTGAATTACTGTTCAAACAGATTTAAAACATGTCACTGTAAGACAGGATGCTCAAATGTCTTTAAAAGTGTTCTTGATTATGTGCTTGTAATTTTGCAGGGTATACCTTCCCTCTGCCATTATTGAAAAAAAATTACAAGTTGGACTAGGCTTATATATCTTCATAATATTATAATCCAGCAAATATTGGGCCTCTTCCTCACCTGTCCATTGCTCTTTAATGCTTTAAAACAAGTTACATCACAATATTTAACTTTGGGTACACTTTACGTCAGAAAATAAAATTATGACTTGAGCATCTTAGAGTGCAACTGGTCCAGATGAAGTCTAATCCGAGAAGAAGGAAGCTAGGCGGACTAGCAACCGACTTCCCGGATTTTGGCGCAAATTCACGCATCCAATCACAGCCAGCATCCGCCCTGGAGCTGTCTCAGATGTGGATAACGCGAATACGTCAATGACGTTTACCTGTCAAAATCATATGGTTGCTGCTGTAACCGGTGTTTTTGTTTACGTAGCGCGAGTCCACGGTGCACATGCACTCATCTCTGGCACTCGTGGTTTTTATATATATTGTGGCCATTTTTCACTGCCTTTTTTTTTTGTAAACAGGAAATGTTTACTTTTACCTGGAGCGTCTCTATAAACATAACACCTGTCAAACCGTAACATTGAAAATGGCATGTAGAAAAAAAATGTAAACAAACAATATTTTTTATACTAAAACACATAAATAATAGAATAAACGAACATTCTGAACTGCTACACCCATTTCAGCAATTTCCACACACAGAAACACAATCCTTGGTGTTGTAATAAGAATGTGAAACTTATCTTCAGGCACAAAATGTTTCTTAATAGCCTTTTGTGTTTAGACACCGCTACAAAATCTCCAACCAATTTTTTATTACTTACTTTCACCAGTGTTCTTTTTGTTTTTTTTATTGTGAGTTACTTTTTTGGCTACAATTGCCAAGTTGCTTTGAACCACTGGGTTCTAGTTTCAATCTCTAATAAGCAACAGTTGCACACAGTATTTTTTTGACATGAGTGAGGGTTATGTCAGTGTACAAGCCATCTCTGATTAGACTCCCTTCATAAAAGTAGGAATGGTGAATATCAGTAATTGATAGAATCTTTAATGTGAGAATATCTTGTCCAGTTTGAGTTTTAACATTTACATCGACACTTTGCTTGCCTTACGGATAATAGTTCAGTGTAATCTTGGTGTCTTTTCATTTTTTTTAAAAAGTCCTGCGCGTGATATGTGGCAACGAAATATCAAATAAATTATATTCAGCTTTTACTGACCCTAGTGCAGCTGTGTACACTCTGGTCTGTTGGTTGTTTTAACAAGACAGTCGCATCAACAAATACGCGGTATAACTCTTGTGACCTACCAATATCTCAGGCTGCAGATGCATAAATAATGTGTATACAGTAGCCTTTACCTCTGTTGTACTTTAATTCTGTAACAGTGCAGGAGGAATGTTGACTGGATTTTCTTTCCCCAGCACACTGGCTGTGTATCGAGGGTGNTTTAATTCTGTAACAGTGCAGGAGGAATGTTGACTGGATTTTCTTTCCCCAGCACACTGGCTGTGTATCGAGGGTGTGCAGCCCACCGTCCCGGAGAACCCTCCGCCCATCTCGAAGGATGCGCAGAAGCTGGAGAGCATTGACCCGGTCAGCAAGCTGAGCAAGTTGGCCAAGGAAAAGGAGTCTGCTGGGAAACCCACGATTGGGTCAGTGTCGCATGCGCACATTAACTAAATGACGCACACAGTTATTATGTCTAGACTCTGACATACAACTGCGTAAACTAATACCTTTGCTTGATAGAGGAATTACATTAAACCATAAATATTTTGGACACACAAATATTTTTTAAGTGCATATTTTATATTTTAAAAAAATATTTTATATTTATAAAAAATAATAGTCCCATAGAAAAATTTTGAATTGTGGAGTGACTTGCTTTTGAGCTTGCCCAAAGTGAGTTTCTGCGAACAAATTTTCTTCTAGATGATTTTCTGTTATCAAATATTTCAGTCAAGTAGATTTTGCTCAGGAAGTAATTTTCAGCCTGGTGACTAAGGTTTGTTCCCCCTGCCGGTCCCATTTGGTGTAGATTACCAAACTATCATATCCACCCTTGGAGAGATGAATCATTTTTTTATTTGACGATTTTTTTCTGGGACTTGTTTACAATGAAACAAGTTGTATTTGTGCAACGAAGTTGTGTTTGAAGTTTCATGATGACAAGCTTTCGGTTTGTGAACTGACTTTCTACTACCGTCTAATAAGATTTTTTTGAGACAGGCAGCAACATAGAAAATTGTACCTGGATTTCATGTTTTGTCTGGAAAAAGCTTGGGATGTTTCGCACAGCCACGAGAAGACACAGTTACATATTTTAGTAGTGTATTATTGTCAGCGCCCACAATTGAAATAATACTATTCTACATAAAAGCACAAGTTTTCTCGCCATACTACTATCCACGACAATTCCTACTATAGGCACTGTTAGTACTTTAATAATTTGGGAGTACTAAAAAAAATCGACAGTGGTATCAGTAACTTCATTTGGTCAGCAAAGAAATGTTTTTGGCAAATTTAAGTGTATATTCAAGGCACGTCTTTAATAATTTTTTTTAAGTGTGGAGGCGAGTCGCCCCGGCACTGAGTGTGGTGACTTCTGTGCAGGAAGTTCCACAAGCTGAAGAATGTGGAGACAGTACATGTGAAGCAGCTCGCCACTCACGAGCTCTCCGTGGAGCAACAGCTCTACTACAAGGAGATCACGGAGGCCTGCGTGGGCTCGGACGAGGCGCGCCGCGCGGTGAGTCGTCGTAGCCGAGTTTAATATTTCAGTAGCATTGAAACTTAGTGTGGAGTAAGCAAAACAAAAAAAAAAAATGTATTGGTCATAAATGATGGTATATTAAAAATACGTTGCTGTTATTTGCAAAGCAAAAACTTGTTCGAGGCTTGGCTTCTAGAGGTTCAGGACTGTCAACTTGTGCGGGTGTACGATTACCCTGCTCCTACTTTTCTCCGTAAAAAAAATCATGTGCACTTGCGCAGAAAAGAGTGAGTGAGAGATAAAGTGGTTGGGTTCCGTGATCTCGAATTTCTTTATATTCCTCAATATTTATTTTTGAGATTAAAAATTTAGGGTGTATTGTAACAGCTACTGTAATTTTTTTTTTTTTTTTTTCCTGTTCCAGTTGCTACATTTGTAACCATAACAGAAAATACTTTACTAAGTATTTTTTTTTGTCTTGTGAGGAAATACATACTGTTGGCAGTTAGTGTCAGTATCAAATTCAGAAATTTTTTTCAGTATTAAGACTTTTAAAATTTTGTTAAAAACAGAAAATTATTTCAANTGTCAGTATCAAATTCAGAAATTTTTTTCAGTATTAAGACTTTTAAAATTTTGTTAAAAACAGAAAATTATTTCAAGATGGAGGGATATATCCACCATAAGAGGCCATGGGACACGCAGTGCTTCTGAATTTTGTTTTCTTCAGCAGGAAGACTATTAGTTTACATATTTTAGCAATAGGCGGTGTTGAATCACTCTTTTTGTTATATGTTCTTTTGTGTGAACAACACTTTGCTTCTGCACATTTCCTAGAATCATGTCTTGTTGCTGTACGGATGTATGGCATAAGAAATAGCTCAATGGAAATGCTTAACTTTGGCAAAATATTAGCTCACTCAGTTGGGAAAAAGNTGCTCTACAGATGTATGGCATAAGAAATAGCTCAATGGAAATGCTTAACTTTGGCAAAATATTAGCTCACTCAGTTGGGAAAAAGTCACTATCTAGCTTGGTTTTTCTATGTTGCCTACCAAAAACGTGAAGCCTTCAAGTAATATGTTAAGTGTGTATGTGTGTCCCATGAGCTTCTGATGAGCGAGAGAGAGACTGACTCTCTGCATCTGTGTGTGTCTGTAAATGTATATATAGACACACAGATATTTGTGTTAAAGACGTTGGCATGGCAAAATGTGGTGGTGCCTGCTCACAGGAGGCCCTGCAGAGCCTGGCGTCAGACCCCGGCCTCCACGAGATGCTGCCCCGCATGTGCACGTTCATCGCGGAGGGCGTCAAGGTGAACGTTGTGCAGAACAACCTCGCCCTCCTCATCTACCTCATGCGCATGGTGAAGGCTCTGCTCGACAACCAGTCCCTCTACCTCGAGAAATATGTGAGTGCCGTTGTCGTCCCGTCTGCAAGGGCACCTTCAGGGGTCGAGCCAGCAGTTGGTTTTCTGTTGGACGTTAAAGGGTTCCAGTTGGCATAGCAGCTAGAGCGCTTGCCTCCCACAAAGGCAAACTGGGTTTGATTCCTTTCTTGATTCTGGAGCTTCGTGAGGTTTGCCAAGGGGTGGTGAGCGGCGTCACTCACCATTTCTCACATGTTTCCTTCCAGTATTTGCTTATGAATTGCGGTCTGTTATCTGTGAGGATGCTCTTAAGGTATCCTCATATGGAGAATACCTCTTCCTCCAGATACCTTGTATTGGTCTTTGTTTCGGCTGACCTAAGTGCTGTGGCCTCACCCAGCGGGAGAATTGATCATTATGACCAAGATGTTCTGTTTCCCGCTCCGGGAGCGGGTAGGCTTCCATGAGGTCTAGGGCTAGTTCTTTCCATGGTTCTTGGATGGAGTCTTCTTGCCCTAGGGACTGGGTGCAAGATGGCCGATGCCATGCAGGTTTGGCATTTCTTGCAATTCCGGACATATTATCTGGTTTCTTGTGTCATGACCTGCCACCAATATCTTTCTCCCAGCTCCTGCAGCGTCTCTTTCGCTCAAGGGAGTCCTGCGAACTAGTGGTCATGATGGTGCTATAGCAATGAGAGTCTGAGGTTTGTAGGTACCCAGATTTTCCACTCTTCTTTGATGGGATAACCTCTCGTTTATACCACTTCTCCATCATCTGCTTTGTATTGGGCAGGGTTCCTCTGTCGTTCTTTCTTCAGGGTGNACCTCTCGTTTATACCACTTCTCCATCATCTGCTTTGTATTGGGCAGGGTTCCTCTGTCGTTCTTTCTTCAGGGTGTGGTCCTGATATTGGTCCTTTTTAGCTCACCTTTAGTAGTTGCTTTCTGAATTTGGGTCATTTCTGGATGGCCTTCAATGTGTACTCTTTCACTGTGTCTAAGTCGGGGTCTTCTCTTTTTGTCGGTAGCATTCTCTCCCAATTGTTTTGGCCAATTCTTCTGTCCTTGTTTCTGGGTGGCGGGGCAGGGCATCTGGANTCGGTAGCATTCTCTCCCAATTGTTTTGGCCAATTCTTCTGTCCTTGTTTCTGGGTGGCGGGGCAGGGCATCTGGAAGCTGGTTTTCCTCTCATTTGCAATGCTCTATGGTAAACGTGAATTGTTGTAACAGTAGTGCCCATCTAGTCAACTTGGCCTTTTCCTCCTTTGCTGTTTGCAATCATAACAGGGCATGATTGTCTGTATGGAGGATGGAAGGTCTGTCCTCCAGGTAATGCCTGTACTTCTTTATGGCTCACACTATGGCTATTCACTCCTGCTCATTCACATGGTACCTTTTCTCTGTGTCGTTAAAAGCGGCACTGGCGTATGCTATGACCTTGGGATTTCCTTCTTCCGTCTCTTGGAAGAGGACTGCTCCCATTCCCATGCCACTGGCATCTGTCTGCAGGATGAGTGGGCGGGAGAGATCCGAGCGGTGCATGTTCGGTAGATTCCTGAAATTGGCTTTTATCTTCTGGAATGCTTCCTCATGGTGCAATTTGCAGGTAAATTTCATGTGCTTCCTGAGGAGCTCGTTAAGGGGGATAGTTAGTTCTGCCATCCTTGGTACATATTCCCAGAGTCAGTTACAGGTCCCGAGNTGAGGAGCTCGTTAAGGGGGATAGTTAGTTCTGCCATCCTTGGTACATATTCCCAGAGTCAGTTACAGGTCCCGAGGAATTGTCTCAGCTTCCTGGACGGCTCTGACATTGTCTGGTTTCGCTTGGTTTCCTTCCGGTGTCACTATGTGATATTCAATTTCCCCCTTTCCAAGATGGCATTTGCGAAGGTNTCCTGGACGGCTCTGACATTGTCTGGTTTCGCTTGGTTTCCTTCCGGTGTCACTATGTGATATTCAATTTCCCCCTTTCCAAGATGGCATTTGCGAAGGTGGCATGTTAGCTCATGTATATGTAGTCTTTCTAATACGAGACTCAAGTGCAATTTGTGTTCCTCCTGTGAGGAAGAATACACAATGATATCGTCCATATATGCGCAGCAGAATGTCTATATATCCAGTCAATACTTCGGCCGACATGAATTTTTGGAAGGTACCGGGGCCATTCTTTAGCCTGAATGGCATGATGAGGAATTGCAGAGTTTCCGCATTGGGTGTGGTAGATTCGGTATATGGACGACATACTGTACAAAACAGGGCCTAGGGCTAACAGATGTCCCACTTAAAGAAGTCCTTTAATTAATGAGCGCACAGTGATTGTCCTACAGCTGGCAAGGTTTGTGTGGTCTTTATTGTCCCACAGGCAGTCAAGGACAAATTTTTCATGGGTTGATATGGAAGCACAGTTTTCATAGACTAGGTGAAGAGATTTTAGTGAGACTAAGTTTGGAGTGTGATTATGTTTTGCCTACTCTTGTGTCCAATACAGTTCTGTACTGCATGTTAAGTTCGGAAATACTAATGTTGTTATTAAATTAAGCCATTTGTAGGGTTGTGAGAATATTCGGTTACTGAAACTATAACGAAAAATGACAACTTTGATTTTCTTTTCAGTAAGAAATTTTGTTGCCGAAAGTTGTTACAAAATGAAAATTCCTGATTTTCATTAATATTGAGGTGTTTAATGAATGTTCATTTAGAGCACCAGCAAAGTAAACTTTGTCTGTAAACCATATTGCTTATTTTCATTNTGAGGAGCTCGTTAAGGGGGATAGTTAGTTCTGCCATCCTTGGTACATATTCCCAGAGTCAGTTACAGGTCCCGAGTAATTGTCTCAGCTGCTTCCTATTGCATGGGGTCTCAGCTTCCTGGACGGCTCTGACATCGTCTGGTTTCGCTTGGTTTCCTTCCGGTGTCACTATGTGATATTCAATTTCCCCCTTTCCAAGATTGCATTTGCGAAGGCGGCATGTTAGCTCATGTATATGTAGTCTTTCTAATACGAGACTCAAGTGCAATTTGTGTTCCTCCTGTGAGGAAGNTGTATATGTAGTCTTTCTAATACGAGACTCAAGTGCAATTTGTGTTCCTCCTGTGAGGAAGAATACACAATGATATTGTCCATATATGCGCAGCAGAATGTCTATATATCCAGTCAATACTTCGGCCGACATGAATTTTTGGAAGGTACCGGGGCCATTCTTTAGCCTGAATGGCATGATGAGGAATTGCAGAGTTTCCGCATTGGGTGTGGTAGATTCGGTATATGGACGACATACTGTACAAAACAGGGCCTAGGGCTAACAGATGTCCCACTTAAAGAAGTCCTTTAATTAATGACCGCACAGTGATTGTCCTACAGCTGGCAAGGTTGGTGTGGTCTTTATTGTCCCACAGGCAGTCAAGGACAAATTTTTCATGGGTTGATATGGAAGCACAGTTTTCATAGACTAGGTGAAGAGATTTTAGTGAGACTAAGTTTGGAGTGTGATTATGTTTTGCCTACTCTTGTGTCCAATACAGTTCTGTACTGCATGTTAAGTTCGGAAATACTAATGTTGTTATTAAATTAAGCCATTNGGGACTAAGTTTGGAGTGTGATTATGTTTTGCCTACTCTTGTGTCCAATACAGTTCTGTACTGCATGTTAAGTTCGGAAATACTAATGTTGTTATTAAATTAAGCCATTTGTAGGGTTGTGAGAATATTTGGTATACTGAAACTATAACGAAAAATGACAACTTTCATTTTCTTTTCAGTAAGAAATTTTGTTGCCGAAAGTTGTTACAAAATGAAAATTCCTGATTTTGATTAATATTCAGGTGTTTAATGAATGTTCATTTAGAGCACCAGCAAAGTAAACTTTGTCTGTAAACCATATTGCTTATTTTCATTNGAGGTGTTTAATGAATGTTCATTTAGAGCACCAGCAAAGTAAACTTTGTCTGTAAACCATATTGCTTATTTTCATTATTTATAACTAAAATAACTACATAAACTGGAAATTTAAATGTAGACAAGAACCTCTTTAGTAAATACGCTGTATCCTACACTTTTAGGTTTTGTTTTGCCACAAATTTGTAATAATGACTGACTTGTTAAAATGTAATGAAATTCGTTAAGACTAAGGTCTAATGAAATTATTTTTCATTTTCATTTCAGTTTCGTGAAAATTCGTAATATATCTTTAATTTTTGTTTCATGAGAAAAAAGTCACATTCGCACAACCCTAGCCATTTGTTATGTCTAATTGCACAGTGATTTTAAATTGTTTGTTTGTTTTGTGAGTGGAAGTAGTAGTTAGCTTCCACGGAAGACATTAACTTAGTATCGGCGAGTGGTTGGCTTGGTGGCAGCTTTGTTCTGTTATTCTGGTGTTTGTCGCTCACAGCTTCACGAGCTGCTGCCAGCCGTGGCGACGTGCATCGTCAGCAAGCAGCTGTGCATGCGGCCAGAGCTGGACAACCACTGGGCGCTGCGCGACTTCGCCTCCCGCCTCATGCTGCAGATCTGCAAGAACTTCAACACCTCCACCAACAACGTGCAGACCCGCGTCACGCGCATGTTCTGCCGCTTCCTGCACGATGACAAGATGCCGCTCTCCTCCCTCTATGGCTCCGTACAAGGTCCGCACCGCCTGTCATCAGGCCTGACTCCCCTGGGCTGTAGATGTCGGTTGAAGTACTGTTTGTTAATAACTCTACAGCCAAGAGCACATTATTTCACTACCACAAACCTCGTAGAATGTTGTATTAGCTTGTTGACGTGAATATACAACTTGAAAATCAGACACATGTGTTTCTAGGACGGAAATGGTGGANATGTTGTATTAGCTTGTTGACGTGAATATACAACTTGAAAATCAGACACATGTGTTTCTAGGACGGAAATGGTGGATGTAACGTTTGTAAGGTGATCCAACTCTAGGACTTCATAACTTATAACACAATTAAAATAAGTGTGGTCTTGTTCAATTTTGTTGTCTGTAGGTAAATATTTACTAAAAATTTTTTTTTTGCCATATTTGTGCAAGTATGTATGATAAATCATCAAAAGTATAGTTTTTGATGGCAATGANATGTTGTATTAGCTTGTTGACGTGAATATACAACTTGAAAATCAGACACATGTGTTTCTAGGACGGAAATGGTGGAGGTAACGTTTGTAAGGTGATCCAACTCTAGGACTTCATAACTTATAACACAATTAAAATAAGTGTGGTCTTGTTCAATTTTGTTGTCTGTAGGTAAATATTTACANTTCAATTTTGTTGTCTGTAGGTAAATATTTACAAAAAATTTTTTTTTTGCCATATTTGTGCAAGTATGTATGATAAATCATCAAAAGTATAGTTTTTGATGGCAATGAACAATAAAGTGGTAGCATAATAATGGTTCATTGTAATAAAGAGATAATATCTCTGCATCATATTTTTAGCAGGCAGTTCTAGACATGGTGCCTTTAGTTTCCGTGGCTAAACAGCCTCGATACCCAACACTTTTTAATCTTCTTTTTTTTTCCTCTTCTTTCCTCTCCTTTCTCTCGATTCTCTGTATTCCTAATTTTCGTTTCCTTCCTCCCTTCACTTTTTTTTTTTTTCCCAAAATTTATTATTTACGTACATAATTTTTTTTAAAATCCACCTCTTGTTTCCTGAGTGGGACAGGGACAATCAGGGTTGTCTGATTGCCAGGGTGATCCGGGTGGCCACGCAGATTCTGGATTGTAAGGGGGTTCCGTATTGAGGTAAAAATTTAAGTTGTTTCAAATGTACTTTTTGAATAAAAAAATTTTTTTTAATGCTGAAATTTTGGCTGTATGGAGTTGGAGTAACATAAAAACTGCATAATTTTAATAAATTGTAATGTGAACATTTTATTCTGGCTACAAGTCATCTTATTTATATTTTATTTCTATTTACCTTAACCCACAACCTCTCTGCGCCATTACTACCGTGGACTTGCCCAACATGTCGTCCCTTACCCTCCTTGGCTCGCAGCCACAAAGAGTAACATTATTTTTGTGTATGTAATTTCAAAATATGTATCACCTCTTCAAAATCCAGAAAATGAATCTTACAAGAGGATAATTATAAATCCAAAGTGACCACCTCCACTTACGCTCAGCTGTAGAAATTCAAGCTTTTAGCAAAGAGAGTATATTTGTATCATATGTTAAGTTAATAAGAAGTAACTGCCGTAACAACCTTGCATTCCTTGCACTTAGTATGTGTGTTTGTGATTATTGATCCTGCAGAACAGGATGAGGAGAGGTGCGAAGATTAAAAAGTTAGGGGAGTAGCAAAAGCATTCTGCGTCGAACTGCCCTGGCGAAAAATTTAACTTTGTGCTGCCTTGAGGTCCCTGTGCGTGAGATACGAGAAGGTTAACCAGAAATTGGTAAATCCAACCTCACTTAACTAAGGATACGGTGTAGTTATAACAAAACACAAGCTGCCTTATATAAGCTGTCTGTGGTATGTATTCTTCCTTCAGCAATATGTACTTTTATCTGGTCACAGGTTTGTCAGAGCTGGGGCCAGAGGTGGTGAAGGTGTTCATCATGCCGAATGTGAAGTACATCTCTGAACGCATCGAAGGTGCCACAGAGGGACCAGTGCTGAATAACATCGACAGGATTGCAGCTGGCCACATTAAGATTCTCATGACGGTAAGTGAACATCTTTTTCTCGTGAGGGGGCCGTGGTGGTGGTGTAGTGATCAGACTTTTTGCCTCCCACCAAGGTAAGCCGGGTTTGATACTTGGTGGGCCCGCCTCCGGATTTTCACATGTGGAAATCGTACCGGGTGATGCCGCTGGTTGGCGAGTTTTCTCTGAAATCTTCTGTTTCCCCCACCATTGCATTCCGGCTCTGCTCTATGCTTGCCTCGCTTCATCTTCATCGACTCTCAAGGTCTCAATGTTAAGAGCAGCCCAAATCTCTTCTCTTCCCCCTCTCCCTCCCTCCCCCCTCCACCTCCGAAGTTTATTTTTTGCATTGAGTTATGCACCATCAAAAAAGTTTTGCATGGAAATGGAATTTGCTTAGTATTCTGATAAATCTTCGGAAAGCACTCATCTGGTATAATGCAGAGCCGATCACTAGATTAGCAAATTGAATAAATACTTATCATATGGTTATCTGAATGCAAATATTGTTCCCATGTGGTGTTGTTTAAAATAAAAATCACATTTGGCAATTTTATTCACTGGTTCTACAAAAATGTAACATTAGATATTTATTATTTTGGTTCGTTATTAACCACAGTATGGTATCGAAAATTTGTATCTCACCAGAATTTTACATTCCTACTTCAGATTTTGATTTTTATTCTATAATAAAGGAATTGGTTAAATTTTAGTTTTTAATTTATAGTTTGTGGTAAATAATTGTGAAATGAGCACTATGGAGAAAGAATGTTTAGATTTTCAGTCTACAGTAACAATGATAAGTACTTAAGATTTCATCATTGGTAAATATCTTAACCCGATTGTGTCCTGTTATCTTCTGGAAGGTTATTTTTTCCATTTTTTGAAGTTATACTTCTTTTGGCACGTTAAGGGTAAAAGTTTAGTGTGCAACGGAATGCACACGCACAGTGTAATGAAATTCGACAGTGAACGTGGTAGGGGTATGACCCAACGCTCATGCGCGTATCGTCTAGCTATATACAAACGCAAGGTACACAACATAGCACGTGGTTATATTTAAAACCGACAGAAAATCAGTTCATGTAATAAGCAAATTGAAAAACATTTCATTTATATTACTAATTCATTGTGAATATATATATATATATCTTATTAATTAATTTTACTTATATTGTGCCGTGAAAAATTTGTTAGTGACAAAAATTCTATAATAAAATTTTGAAAGTGTTTTCAAGTATTTGAGGTTAATTTTTGTAAGTATTTAATTATGTTCTTTAATCAAACCTTTAGTAATTGTATTTAATGTCGCTTCGCTTATTTTATAGTTTTCCTACTCACATAAATTATTTGCATACGTAATAAAATTTTATTAAATTTTTGCAATACAAAGTTATCTGTAATAATATGTCTAAATGAATACAGAATGAAATAATTTTGTGTTTCTGTTTATAATAGTAGACTTCAGGATATTCAGGTTTGGCATTTTATTGAAGTTTTTAAATGTGATTGTATTGAAACTTATTACCAAGAATGTGTTTATGTACGTTAAAATATTTCACCCAGCAGACAATTTCAATTTCATGGGTTTTGTGTGATGTGTAAGGTAGATGTCATCATCCTATGCGAACTAAAGCCTCCACCATGCGTTCTTCAGTAGCTGTGCCAGTTTTACTCGAGATCAGGTGGCATGGGATTCAGCCGCACTTGCCGTTCGTTACTGACCAAAGACTCTTTCGTATTGTGGCAAATGATCTGCGATGCAATCACAAAAGTAACTTACATCTGTGTTTGAAATCCAACTTGTGAAATAAATTTGTGAAAGTTTACCGTTGCCTCTTGACGAGTGAGGTGTCGGTGTGTGTAGAAGGTGCTGTCGCCAGTGCTGCGGACTCTGCGGCAGCCCCCGGACTACGTGGAGGAGTACGTGTCCGAGTACGGCTCGCTGGGGCCNAAGGCGCGCGCCCAGCCGGCCCCCACCACCACGGTGCCCATGACGCCCCCCACCACTCTGCGGGGTCCCTCCTCCTCCCTCCTGCAGCAGTCGGCCGCCAGCAGCTTGCTGAAGCCCGTCCACACTCTCGACACAGACCATCACGTGCCAGGTGACGCTACTCGCTAAACATGAGCCTCGCTGATTTTAGTCTTCTGTTTAGTATTATAAACTTGTTACATTTACTTTTTTAAGTAGATATTTTCCGTAATAGATCAAATCTCGTCCTGAAATTATAGAGGTGAAGAAAACTGAGGGTGAAATACAAGTGTAACATCATCATAGATAGTTTAGTTTGTGAATTCACGAATTTCAGTTCTACATGCATGTTCTGATATTGACCACAATAACTTGCGGGCCATTTGCATTTTTCAGCACCAACATAAAATCATGTCCAAACATGTAGCACAGAGTACAGTGACTGATTCTAGTAATATTTTGTGTACTTATTTTAACCATGTGCTCAGATATTCACCTGAAATAAAATTCTGAGCTTTATTTAAGTTAATTTTTTGTCACAGTGAGCCATTTTTCTACTCTTGTGTAGCATTTGTGGTGTTTGCCACATGAAATGTGTGTGTTGCTGCAATTTCATCTGAAACCATAACCAGAGTGGTCATTTGCAATGAGTTTATAACAAACTCATTGCAAATTTTTGATATCTGATCAGCAATATTACTCAGCCTTATTAGTGGTTCCACCCATCCCAGTTCTTCTTCAAATGTGTTCTAAAGCCTTTGTATATGGCTCTCAAGCGTTAACTTTTAGAACTGTTCAGTCTTACGCATTTTTCAGGTGTTTTACAAGATGTTATGTACAGTACGTTACAACACAGTATTTGATATTTCTTGGTGACCATAATTGTTACTCTACATATGTACTTCCCTACAAGTAATAAACATACTGTCGGAAACACATTTCACAGTTAATGTAAATAAGGTGATTAGTGAAATGGCATATAAGTTGCGACGTTGCATTGGAATCAGCCTCAAGAGACGTTTTGACTGGCTTTGAAAAAAATTACTTTTTCAAAAATTATTTTTTAATTGTAATACTTTGCAAATGCAATATTAGCACAATATTAGTTGGAAAATTGTTATTGAGAAAAAACTCCTGTTGTCTATTCAGGCCAACTGCTAGTGATAATTTAATTTAGTGATGGTTCGAGTCTCGAAAAATCGATTGTTGTACCCATGTACAGAGGTACATTTATATTTATGGTGCAATCTCGCTTTTAACTATAAAAAAATTTTATGCTGAACTCGACTTTCATACAACTTGAAATTTGACCTGACTCACTCGAATGTCATACAACTTGACTCGAAGCTGTAAAAATCAAACTCCCCCATCACTAGTATTTATGATAAGATATGTTCACGAGCAACTAATGTAACATCCGGCTGTATTGCATGAAAGTTGAGGACTGTCTTTGGTTTGGTTGGTATGGTTCGGTGGAGTGTAAGAGGTGCTCACCAATGTCTGCAGATGTGTCGTTCATCTCGGGGAGTGGTCCCCACCAAGGCCGCACCATCGTGGTCGGGAGCCCTGTCTCATCCAGCCGTGCGATGGTGGCCCCCAACAACCCCAACAAGTATGTGTTTGTGACCTCGCGACCACCCACTCCGAACCAGGTGAGATTTTTCTCTCTGCGGAGGCTACTTACCGTGGTCTTGAATTGCAATTGTCTCTCGAGTAGTTTTGTGTAGTGGTAAAGTGAGCACTTTTGAAAGCCCTCTTATTTGGAATAATAGTCCATAAATATATTTTATTTCAGCCTTAGATGTTAACTTACGAGTGCAGTGCAATATACACACTATGTTTATTACTTACGTGGCAATATTTATTTTAAAAGGAGGCTAAAGGATAAAAAATGACTGAAAGGAAAAGTAACTAAGGCCTCAAAAGTGCTAATTTTGCCGTGAACAGCTTATAACTGATTTTGATTGCTCTAAGTTGCATTTGTTAAGGGAGCTGAATCTGCAGTTTGTTACATGTTAAGCAAAAATTAAGAAGTAATTTAATTACTTTAACAAGGAATGTTGAAGTTGGGGAAACTCTATTCTAAGTTTAATATTTTGTTTGGGTTCTTGGGAGCTGTGTGCAATTATGCGCAATGGACACCTGGCGAAGAAGCTGGGGTGATGATGGTTCACATCCCACATCTCCATCAACTTCATTGACAATTCTAAAGATAAAAATGCCATGTAAATAACAGCAACTTTTAAGCGTGCATTTTGGTGTCACCCTTGAAGTCCTTATAGCAGATATCCTGATATCCCTAAGAACAGAGAGAACTATTGCAATTTCTGGAAAACCATAAAAATTAAGTTTCGCACCGTATGATTTTTAAATGTAAGTGATGAAATATGTTGCAAATATTGGGGAGGTGCTAGTTTAGTCATTAAAGTTGAGTCCACCTGATTCTGGGAACAACTGCAATGAAAGGGTTTGAACTATTTCCCCGCAGATTGGGCAGTCGATGTGACTAAGAGCGCTGTGTTAAAATGGCAAAAGGCACAGTGACAAAATGTGTTGAATAATTGATTGATTAATTAATAGAGACTGATTTAACTGCATGCTTGAAGGAGTTGGTGGCCACGTCTGTTGCGCTGTATGTTTAAGGGCTTGAAGCCGGTGTTCATGGCCCAGCCTCAGCCGCAGCCAGTCAAGATGGAGCAGGATGATGAGGTGATCCTGGGGCAATGACAGTGCCCCTCCGCCAAGCTCCGCACACCTCTGTGAAGCCTGACTACGTCGCAGCAGTGTGTCGCGAGCCTGTGTTGAACTACTTGAGGTCGTGGCGCATGTGGTGCTTACAGTCGAGGAATATGGTTTAGCAAGGGGAACCTCCTAGTCAAAGCAGTCGTCTACAAAATCTCTGGGAGAGTGAATTTGGCATCCTCCTTGAAGTTATGTTTGTTCCTTGAACATCCCATTTTGAAAGTTGATATCAGAGGTGCCAGTTAGATGACGTTGTTCGACATCATTACTGTCAGGCAATAGGAAGTTGACAGTTATGTGATGTGTGGTTAGGACTCGTGTCTGTTTAGAAACTCTGTACTCGGACATTGTGAGGAAGGGTAGTATCGTACTTTGTACCACCTTGGGTCTATAAGTGTGTGCATCACTTACGAGTGGTTTTGCTGAATGATAAAGGTTTAGCAAATTGTTTCTAAGTTAAATTACTATTTTCCATTTCCCACATTTTGTACAAAGGTAGACACTTTGTGTTAGTGAGATAAAAATTTCCTTGCTGGTGATGTGGGGAAAAGTGTTGTGAGCAAAACTTTCTACCCTATTAAGAGTGAAGTTAGGTTCTCTGAAGAGTGTGTTTTTGTCCTAATTCTGTACATAATAATTAAAATATGTATATAAATGATATAGTAATTATGGAATTACATTTTTCATGTAAAGTGTATATTTTTTTTTTGTGGAATAATTTTTGCCCCTTTATAAAGAACATTGTCGCTTAATCCTAAGTAATTTGTATTATTTTACATATTGTAACTTACATGTATATTAATTAAATTATTAAACCCACAATCCACATGTAATATTTTATCATCTTTTTACATTGCAGCCATTTTAAAAATTTTGCATTTTTCAGCAGAAAAGGCATTTTATTGTTTTTATTACAAAAATAAAGTGTTTAACTTATTATCGTTGTGTGTTTGTCTTTTAGGACTTTATTTAAACACAAGACGTGCAAAAAGTCACACACACACATATCCACTTCTTTCATGAGTACTTTGTTATCAATTTGCCCTTCTACCTCCTTCCATCACTCGCATCTTTTTCCTTAATGGTCTGTGGCCCCATATCCCTTAGCAATCAACCACTTTTCATGTTTGGGTAACAGGTCAGGCAGAAAGTGGTTATTTGCAATGCAATTGGGTATGTGAACTTCAGAATGTAATGTGTTTGGTCCTGCAAGGTACTCTAATGCGTGGTGATTCGCATTGTTTAATTTCGTGAAGACAAAGGTGTATTTTAAGGGTTGCCATATCACGCCAAAGTTGATGTCTAGGTAAATGTGGGCAGCCCAATCATAGTGGCCCTAATCTTAAGAGGATCCCTGATCTCGTCCTGTCATGACAATGCCAAGGCGGTGGCTGTAACCAGAATGATGCTATACTGTGTACCATATAAGAAGGCCACATTCTTGACAGTTGACAATCACCGTGCCTTTTCGTTTATGTATCCATTCGCCATCAACTGGCGTGTCAAGAATAGGCTTTGACGTGGCGAGTCAGCGCGTCCAGGAGGTGCTGCTACGTGTGGCAATTGGTGAACTGCTTGGGTGGCGCTGCATTCGTAAAGGAATATGGTGGACGTGTGTAGGGTCGTTCGTAAACGCGGTACACGAAATATATGTTACTTTAAAAATTATACAGAGCTCGCGGGAAAATAAAATTATCTGTATATGCGCGTGAATACGTTATTTTAAACAACAAATCTATAATATGTTTCTGGGTATAGTTCGAGATATGGATAACAGATGGCATGGAAGGGCAAGTTGCAACAGATGGTGCGCTTTTAACTCACAAGATGGCAGCACCTGGTTTGAGAGTCTGGAAACTTTGGATTTTTTCGTCGCATTTGGATACGTATCGTTTTATTGTGCATCTCATTTTGAACACCTATAAATTACTATTTTATCACGAAGTATCGTTTCTAAAACTAAAAACTGCTGTTTTATGACCCCGTAAAATAAAATGTATTAATTAATCTACGAAGTCTTTCTTATCCGAGTATCTTCTGCTTGTGTGATGTGCTTCGGCACTGCTCTCAGAATAGCCAACATATTAACTTTTGTTCGTTCGTGCATCAGCTGAAGGATTTTGTAAATGACACGTTAATTGTTTCGAATATGACTGTCAGAATGTGGCCTTCTTATATGAAATTAACTTGAACAGGATCCAGACAGGTGGGAAGCATACTTATTCTTGTTTAGACTGTTATTGACAATGGCGTAGCACAACTACCATGTATATGCTACACGTAAACAATCAAAATACAACCAGAACAAAAAATGACAAAAAAAAATTGAACAATATTTTGAAAGCTGTGATCTGCTCCCATTCTCAGGTTGTTTGGTTTCTAATGCTGTAGTTTACTGTCTTCTAATATTGTGTGTTTTTTTCCTCTTTCGATTCCATTTTCTAGACAGTGTATAAAGTCCATTTAAATTCCAAATTGTAGTTCTTATTTTTTTATCCACAACATTTCCACAAGCAGTCAAGGCTCTGTGTGTTCAGTGTCCCAGTTTGTGGTGGAGGGGCGGAAGGGGGAGGGGGGAGTTCACAACACTTCAGCCAGAAATGGGATCAGGTGAATACTTGCTTGGCTAATGTTGTGTTCACTTACCCTTAGATCAGGTAATAAAAGGAAAACATGTTTACGATCGAGTATAATGAATTAGTAAGAACTGAGATGAATAAGCATTGTGAGATGCGATAAAAAAAAAAAAAAACTGATAGTTTTTCTGTGATTTAAGCTTGACTATTTTCTGGCAGCGTATTCTTCGTAATAAAGTTTTGATCCATCAACGCAATAAATGCCAGGAATCCTCAGTTACTTGCATCATCCCTTGTTAGGGTGTTTATCTAGCATCAGGCATCACCAATCACCTTGCCGGGGCACACGAGGGTTGGGCACCATCAATGTTTAGGTATTCAAAGGTTGATGCGTGTCCTACAGTCTTAACTGAAATGGCTATCATGTTATAGTATGACTTAAATATATGGGTGCCAGCAACTGTGATGTGCAGTCAGTGAGTGACCTTGAGGATAGAACCTTGGCATTCCTAGTGAACCTGTTGATCAGTGTTGCATTTTGTCAAGATAACGTGTCCCACCTACTTTCATATGTCCTTGAAGGGGAGGGAGTGGGAGAATTTTTTTTTTGCCCAGCACAGCAAGGAGAGTTTTAGCTTCCCTTCTTCGAGGAAGATGTTTGGGTAGTGCTTTAACAGCCCAGGAATTACCTTCCAATGGAGGTGAAATAAGGTGAAGATCGAGCAGTGAGGGAATGGGACCACCTTAAGAAACCCGCTGGCCAACAGAAACCTCTGCTACATTTCCTTTTTTATATTTAAAAATCCAAGTCTTGTATCATTGAGAATATGACTCGGTTTTCCANAAACCTCTGCTACATTTCCTTTTTTATATTTAAAAATCCAAGTCTTGTATCATTGAGAATATGACTCGGTTTTCCACGGTGCAAAGTTAGTGGTGTATCCAGTGGCGGCTCCAGGAAGAATTTTGAAAGAGGGTGCAAAGTTCAACATTAACATACTTTATTGAAGATGCAACGAAATAACAAACCTCTAAGCACACCGGGTTTTCACTTTCAGTAGTTTCATCATGATCTCCAAGACTCGACTCCAAAAAATTCCACAAAATGTATTGTATTCTTTTATTGTAGAAATTATGAAGGTACGTATTATTTTTACTAGTTCATTGTTTTTTAACTGACCTAATGTATACTTCGTCCAACTGAGTTCATACACCTACCTGGCCCAGCATTGCCATTTTCATTTCATTTCGCAAATGCAGTTTTGTTCCCTAAATGTTTTTCCTGTCTTGTCATCCAAATGTTTTAGGCCAACACCACCTGTAGTTGCTCACGTATCGTCAGAACCAAAATGAATGCCACACAAACAATTAAATGCGGTTTTATCACTGTGTACTGCTAACCAAATGGTTTTATGGATTTTTTTACTCAAAGTACATGTTTAATTTCTTTTTTGGGTGTGATAGGTGCACATTCGAATATGTTGTTGTAACAGAGGGCGAATAATTTAATGCNTTTTTTGGGTGTGATAGGTGCACATTCGAATATGTTGTTGTAACAGAGGGCGAATAATTTAATGCCTATCGCGATACATATTTAATTCTGTTCACTTTGTTTTTGAATGAGTACGGCATGTTCCATTAAGTTCAGTAAAGGTCTGTCTACAATTCCTCTATCCCAACCTGTGTTTTAGGACAAGGATACACTGATTGGTGCATGTTATCCTCTGGCGNAAACCTCTGCTACATTTCCTTTCTTATATGTAAAAATCCAAGTCTTGTATCATTGAGAATATGACTCGGTTTTCCATGGTGCAAAGTTAGTGGTGTATCCAGTGGCGGCTCCAGGAAGAATTTTGAAGGAGGGCGCAAAGTTCAACATTAACATACTTTATTGAAGATGCAACGAAATAACAAACCTCTAAGCACACCGGGTTTTCACTTTCAGTAGTTTCATCATGATCTCCAAGACTCGACTCCAAAAAAATCCACAAAATGTATTGCATTCTTTTATTGTAGAAATTATGAAGGTACGTATTATTTTTACTAGTTCATTGTTTTTTAACTGACCTAATGTATACTTCGTCCAACTGAGTTCATACACCTACCTGGCCCAGCATTGCCATTTTCATTTCATTTCGCAAATGCAGTTTTGTTCCCTAAATGTTTTTCCTGTCTTGTCATCCAAATGTTTTAGGCCAACACCACCTGTAGTTGCTCACGTATCGTCAGAACCAAAATGAATGCCACACAAACAATTAAATGCGGTTTTATCACTGTGTACTGCTAACCAAATGGTTTTATGGATTTTTTTACTCAAAGTACATGTTTAATTTCTCTTTTGGGTGTGATAGGTGCACATTCGAATATGTTGTTGTAACAGAGGGCGAATAATTTAATGCCTATCGTGATACATATTTAATTCTGTTCACTTTGTTTTTGAATGAGTACGGCATGTTCCATTAAGTTCAGTAAAGGCCTGTCTACAATTCCTCTATCCCAACCTGTGTTTTAGGACAAGGATACACTGATTGGTGCATGTTATCCTCTGGCGNCCTGTCTACAATTCCTCTATCCCAACCTGTGTTTTAGGACAAGGATACACTGATTGGTGCATGTTATCCTCTGGCGTCATGGTGCTGCCCCAACCTCCCGTGTCCCAAGTCAAAGCATTCAGAAAACTGATCTTTTGTCCCAAGTTGTGTCCTAAGATGATAGAAAAATAAGACTACAGATACTTTCACGCGCATTTGTGGAATTTTTAAGGAAATGTAAACAATGAATGTGAAAGGTGGATTTTCTCGAGACGAATGTGATGAAATGCTAATTAGTGCAGTCTGCTTTCGGTCTGAACTATTTAATATGAAGGGATGAACATTTTAAAAATGAGAAGTCAAAAAAAATTCTTGGATGTCAGTTGCCCAGCTTATTTAAAATAAAATATTTGAGGCCTATATCATAAAGATAAATAAATGTTCAAATCACACATCTCGCAAACATTATATAATCAACAATTCAGCAATATAAAAATTGTGGCATAACAACAAATAATGTAGGATAACACTCATTTATACTCAAAATAAAAAAACTAAAATAAACATATAAAGTAAAAATAATTCACAATAAACAGCACCAAACTGCTGTAAAACGTAAATTCTTAACACATTGCATACACCTTTTCGCCTCTGAATTCTTTGATCGGCCCGGGGTGGAATTTGATACGTTTAATAAAACTACATGGCTCTAGCCAGGCCATGGCAACCCAATCCCTTGCTGCCACGATGCATGTCTCCTTGCATGATTTCCTTCCCTTGCAGACGTATGGGGCCTAGCCCTGATACGCACTTAACTCCCGTCCCTACTGTGGGCTCATACTCAACACTTAGTTTTAGAGTAGGTTAGAAAAAAAAAGAATGGCTTTAGCCGAAACACTTAAGTCGTCCGCACACAAGGCTAGAGACAACCATTAGCTACTCTCTACACTACTCCACACAAAAAATACGTAATTTCAGTTAAAACAGCCTTAGTACGGGTTGGGGGTCCATCAAATCGTAACTACACGGCGCCCCGCCCCAATGATTAGTGTACGTGTATAGATGCATTTGTTATACATTAACTCTGTAACCCTTCATGGTCAGTCGAAAACATTTAAATTTCAATGGGAGGCGCCGGTGCATATTGACAGCCAACTGCCTCACGTCTCAAAAATTACGTGTTGGGTATGTCTCGATAGCCATACCCTACAAGCCAATTGACTTGCATGCCATCAGAGTGGCAAACACCCTTTTATAACGTTTAAATGTGTAAATTTAATGTATATACGCAAAATATATTTACTTTAAAATGTGTATATATTTTACAAAAATTTTATTATAGATGAAAACATTAATAAATATTTTACAAAATAGTAAATAAAAAAACTTAAATANTATTTTACAAAAATTTTATTATAGATGAAAACATTAATAAATATTTTACAAAATAGTAAATAAAAAAACTTAAATATATGCTTTTTAAAATTATTTTAGTAAAGACAAATCAATGTAATAAATGAGAAAAAATCATTTAAACTTACAAATATTTTGTAACGCTACCTGTAGTGAAAAATTGTAAACTCGTATGCTTTTTATAATAAAGTTATTTACATTTGCATTAAAATTGCACCCTTGATTTAATTTCCTATAGGCTATGTTTTCTGTAGAAAAAAATATCTGATAAATAATACACCTGAAACCATCAAATTAAATAAAGGACCCTTTACAACATGATTGACTGTTATGGATATCGTGTATCTTACATGAGAGGACGTGTACGATACGTCGTGTACATAGTCATTCTGTTCATATAACAAATGAGAAAAGAAGAGGAAAATGCAGAATATATATTCTTTTGTAAGTTTTTTTAGTTGTAAAACACGTTTTATTTTCACATTTGCACATAATAAATAAGACTGTTTTATTTATATAAAACTGTGGGTACTTATTACTACCGATATCTTTTACACGAAAATGCTGAGGCAGATAAATCTAATAATAAAATTAAAATGTTTCTGTTATGCTTGTTTGCATATATGTATATATTTTTTTTTTAAATACCGTTTTCGTTAATATGGTGCTGCACTCTGGACTCTTGAGGCATCGAAAACGCGTATACTCCGTCGAATTACCCTACAACAGCTGATAGTTCTACCAAAGAAATACCAAAGGCTATTGGTATATCCATAGAGAAAACACTATGCGTATATTCATCGTCGTACAGAACGATAGTCTCTTGTTATATGAAAATATTTCATTTTTATACAGATTGCAACCTGCAACGCAACCTACGACAGAAGAAGGGTGACGTGTCTTGACATTGTGGAACAGTGAATTTGATGCAGTTGATTGTTGTTGTTTGCGACGGTCGTAGCTTATTGTCGTACTCTTTAGGATAAAATGGAATCTCTGTATCACCAAACAAACAAATTAATACAAGAAACTCAACAATGTTTNTTCGTACTCTTTAGGATAAAATGGAATCTCTGTATCACCAAACAAACAAATTAATACAAGAAACTCAACAATGTTTCCAGAGACTTGAAAACACTCACGGGAAAGAAACTGAACTCATAGAAAAGGAAATTCAAGCCAGGATAGATACTATAACGAGGTTAGTTACTGTATTGTTTACTTTACCTCAGGTGTTTGATACACCAATGATGAAATATGCAATGCAATTACATTTCGTGGTAATTGACCGCCCCAATATCGCTCATCTCCCAAAAAGTCATTAAACAATATATATGCAAATAAAGAAAGGGAATCGGTAATCAGTGAGTTATGAGCATTAGTAGAAAGTGGGTAATTATATAGAAACATGATTTTCGATAAATTGGGGTGGTGTGGAATCTCAAAAGTGGTATTTCCGGTATCCACAGAAGTTTTTGAATCATTCCAACTGTTAAGTTTCATATTTCACTCGTTATAAAATGTTACAGAAGGGAGGATTAGTAAAATTTTGTAATGAAAATATGCGAAAAGTAGTTATAAAAATAATGTTCGGTAGCCATGCAAGTTCCAGGCTTTTCTGAGAAAGCAGTGAAAAAAACCTGGAAAATTGTTTGTTATAACATTACTAATTATGCTAAAATATTACTGCATAGTCGCATTGACGTACTCGTACTATACAACTTGTTTCTAAAGGTCAATTTACAAACATAAGGAGCATAAAGAGGTGATAGAATAACTTAACTGTCAACTAGGAATGCGTGGTTTCCAAAGTGATCCTGTGCCAGTGCACGACGTTGATTGGAAGGACAGTCCGTACACTGTGACAATGTCAAATGTTACACAGAGGTATCGGTTTGCTAACAGCAGTGAAGTTGACTGTGACCTTGTGCTGTTTCTCGTAGTTTGTTGGTAATTTGTTGCTTAATTTGTGTACATGATCTTGGTAGTTGTGAGCGGAGAACCATCGGTTGTTTACGTTCCATAGTACATTGGTATTAACAGGGGTAGTGTGTGTGTGCAGTCCGTGGTACTACGTACTGTATGGAATGATACACACACCCAGAACTGCGAGACTTGCATTTAATTTACGGCACAGCCAGTGGAAATACACGTACCTCTAGAATGCCTACACCAAGAAACATATAGAAACAGGTGCCACCACCCACTGCAGTCTACGTTCACAGCGGTTATCCGGCGTCTTGATGAAACTGATGCTTTGCATGCGGTGCGTCATGTAGATCGTCGAGGACAGGTTTGAACAGTCGCAGCCAAAGAGGAAGTACTTGCTTTTGTGGAAGCACAACCATCTATAATTCACCAGAGCTCACTTTTAGTGATGTTTTTTTTATTTGTTATTGTACATACTTACTGAATGTGAAATGGATATAAAATGTTATCTTGAAAAATTGAAGTTATGGAAGGTTACATTTAGGAGCTGATGACATTGTTGCTAAAGAATTTAATTGAATATATGTGCTTCTTTTTAGTGGTATTTTAACCTACCACACATGAAAGCTTTATTATATNCTAAAGAATTTAATTGAATATATGTGCTTCTTTTTAGTGGTATTTTAACCTACCACACATGAAAGCTTTATTATATTGGTTGGGTATGAACTCTATCGACAAACATCGGCAGGTGATTACTTACGCTATCAAAAAAATATGTCGAAAAAATATATATATGCGACCTTTAGTCTAAATCTATTCTGGAAGGGTGTAACCTCCCTTGAAAGCGTAGCTGAAGCTGATGTTTATTGCCCATTACACATCCAGAATGAAAGACAAATCTCTAACCCCCTTACATAAAAATGTATGGGTTGGAATCCCATTTGTGCATTTAAAATTGTAGGTGTCCAATATTTGTTGTCTCTTCGTACAGCTTAGTACTCTACCATACATGGTAAATGAAAAAACTTCTGTGTGTTTTTACTCTAAATACCACTGTTTTCGAGAAATTAATGCATTACGATCTAACACTACAAATGTCGCAATTCATTATACATTACTTTCTCGAAAATGAACTGTAGGGTTTAAACTCAAGGCTAACTTTTTTTTACATGTATTGTTGATTATTAATCCACAGGGAACTATGCAATAATGCCACATATTTACATTTTTAAATGGTCATATGGGGTTCCAGTGTATTGGTTTTTATGTAAGGGGGTTGATGTCCACAAACCAATTTTTTATGGTTTGCACTATGTTGTTCAATGATGCATTATCCAGAAACTCAGAAATGTGTGTCTCATTCTGACTGTGCTATGAGCATAAACATCTGCTTCAGCTATGCTTTCGAGGGTGGTTACACCCTCCGAGGATAGACTTAGGCTATAGGGTGGGTGTGTGTGTGTGTGTGTGTGTGTGAGTGAAGAGATTTGGGCAGCTCTTAACATTGAGGTCTTGAGAGCCATGGGTATGAACGTGTATAACCTATTTTTGTCGGTAGAGTTGATATCCATCCTGTAAAAGAGTTAATAGCTAGCAAAGCAGTGATGTGATGTTGGTGTGTTGTGCTTGCAGCAACAGTGAACGCTTGGACATCCTGGTACACAAGGAACCTCTGAACAGGCGCGCTACCAGCAAAATGAGNCTTGCAGCAACAGTGAACGCTTGGACATCCTGGTACACAAGGAACCTCTGAACAGGCGCGCTACCAGCAAAATGAGGGTCGACCAGCTGAAATATGACAATGTTCATCTGCAGGTAGCCTACCATCAATGGGAGATATTACACTCGTATCAAGCTATCAGTTATAATTTAAATAAAAAAGGGAGATTTCATGCATGTCGTAGTTTAGCGACTTATCGGTGGGGGGGATATCTGGAAAATAATATTTTTGGGGTTTACGAAAGATGATTATTCAATATCTCAAAGGTGCACTTTCGTATTATGTATACATCTTTTAAAAAAATTCACAATAGTTAGAGAAGGACAAAAAATTGTACGTGCTTTAAAAATGTTTGCAAAGCTCTCTTAAATAACAAATTGACTAGAATGAACCATGAAACAGATAAAAAGCATAATTGGGAAAAATTGAGAAACTCATCCACACCCAGAAAAGTACTATTTCCCATTAAACAGCTGAAACTTCGCAAACAGCATTCATCAGTGCTGTAGATTCACACAATTTACATAATCATTTTTCAATGGAATACCCTAATCAATCAAACTTGACCCATTCATGTTGTCAGTATTATATTAATATGTTCCAATAATCTTCACATTGTAACACTCACAATTCCATAACCAAAATTAAAACTATCGCATTTCCATAACCAAAACTAAAATTTAACAAATTGTGTATAGTCCATTCAGGGCTACTACCGACTTTTATGAAGCCCTACTGAAGTTATACTTCCAGAATATTCCTCTGCCTCGTGCAAAGGGAGCTTCAACCAGTCGTATAAGATTACACCATAGGAACACCACTCCATATCCATGCGCACTCACTATAATAATATTGCATGAGAAATATTTCTTACTAGGCATTACTAACTCACCTATTTTCTCTCTGTTTTTATTCACATTTATAATAAATGAAATATTATAAATTATTGACAAAAACNATAAATGAAATATTATAAATTATTGACAAAAACTAAGATACTTTTGTGTTAACAGAAGTACGAAATGCTTGTAATATATGAAATATTTATGAAACGCGAAAGGATCTGATAAAAAAATTGTGGAGAAACCATGAATAGACTACGCACTCACATTTCAAAGTAGGGTCATAAACCTGAAAAACAATGGTATGCTTGTTATTTATAAAATATATATTGTCATTTCAATGATATGTCACAAATGAATAATGCACAAGAAGGTGCAAGTTATCACACAGAAATATTCCAGGTGACGCACAAATATGACATCCTTTATCTTTGCTTGTGTGACACACTGACTGCCATAAGTAATAAATGTAAAAATTAATGTACTTATACAATTTATAACGCTAACATTCATAGTCATGAAAATAGTAAGTTAACTTGTAAAATGCAAAAAGTACACTCGCAATTAAAAAATTACAAGATTGACAGTCCAACAGACATTATTTGTGCAGGAACCTTTACGGGCTGTTCATGGTAATTTTAGCCAATTGTTAATTTTTAGTGTGTATATTAATGATGGCTCTTAAAAGTTTTGGTTGGAGTGCCTGTGGAACAAAATTGAATGTTTCATTCCTTTCCTTGCCTTCCTCACAATCTATTTGCACACATTATAATGCAGGCCTTAGCATAGTTGATAAATAATTTGCAACTGATTAAATTCCTGACTGCAATGTGCGAAAATATGACAATTGCAACATTCACAGGTATTATTTCAACCCCCATGTCATGAAAAAGAATTGGCCTAATGGTAAATCAATGCCATAAAGTTTTTTTATTCAAAGTTGTTCAATATACGTGACGTTTCGCTTTGTGTTCTGCTATCTGATATTTAAACAAATTATACTACACGTGTTTAATATTGTGACTCATTGTTTTGGACCAGATGTACAGTATGGAACTTGCAGAAAATTCTGTGAAAGAGTTTTTCTTTGGAAAGAGGATAGTATAAATATTACTTTTAATGTAAGGACATATTTTTAATTTGTGAAGTAGTGTGTAGTGTATGAAATAACAGTACGCATTGTGATGCTAACCTCCTGAAATTAATGTTGTTCTTATGAGAAAACATAACTTCTACAAAGATGTTGGACAAAGCATGTGGGGTAAACGACACTGGTGATGACGCAGTGCTGTTTGTCGCAGGCGGCGCTGCGCAACTTCCTGAACCGGGAGTACATGCGGCGGCAGCAGGAGGAAGAGCGCGAGTCGCTGCTGTCGTACAAGTTTTCGCATGACGGCGCGGCGGACGGCGACACCAGCATCCTCATAGATCACAGCCTCCAGCACCACACCAGCCTGCAGGTTGCTAATTAGAGCTCATTGTCATTCGCAGTTAGTTGAGCACTTTTAAAATTCATCGTCCGGAATAGTCTGTTAGCAGCACAGGCTTCTCCATCTTCGTCTATCTTCCGACCACCTCGTCATTCTCACTCTTGCTCCAGTCTTTATCTCTCGTCCTTACACCCTCCACTGTCTTCAGCCATCCATTCCTAGGTCTGCCCCATGGCCTCTTCCCACTCATTTATTCAAAAAATAGTTTTCCATGAATCCTGATATACGAGCACAAAAGTCTCCAGGATGTGGAAAAACATGTCAGTAAATACAAAATAAAAGATTCATACAATTCCTTACACAATATATACATTTTAATATTACAATGCTTAACTCTAAATACTCCTTTTCTGAATAAAATACATTTGACAGTAAATACATTTTCAAGTTACTTTCTAAAATTCTAGTGTCACCAATGTACCATAATTTTATATCCACTGGCAATTTATTATCAATTTTAATAGCAGAATAATAAAAACCTTTTTTGGTACAATTTTAATATNTTTTATATCCACTGGCAATTTATTATCAATTTTAATAGCAGAATAATAAAAACCTTTTTTGGTACAATTTTAATATATTTACAGGAACATGTAAATCATCCTTGGCTTTAGTATTATGCAAGTGTATTGCTTTATTACTTTTAAAATGTGCAAAAATTTCTTTAACAAACAATAACACTGACAAAATATACATGCTTGGTAATGGCAATATATTGTTTTTTTATAAATAATGGTTTACGGGAAACTCTGCCTTTACAATGGGAAAAAATTATAATAGCTGAATTTTGTAGTTAGAAGATTTTTTCAACCTCAACTGAATTGCCCCAAAAAAACTACTCCATATGACACAAGAGTGAAAATAGGAAAAATACATAGACTTTAATACAAGTGAACCAACAATATTACTCATATAATGTAAGGCAAACTGTATTTTAGAATCAAGGTATTTAATGTGATATTTCCCACACAAGCAGTTGTCAATTTTCAAACCCAAAAATTGTACTGTCTCAACCTGTTCAATTTTAATACTATTACATAAAATATCATTAGTGATAGGCCTAATTTATTCCTAGGAAAAAAACTCTTTTGCGGGCTGTCCAACATGAATTTAACATTAAAATCACCATAAATTATTAAATGTTTGTTATGGTTATACACATTACACAAAAGATTATTGAGCTGGTTAACAAAATATTTAAAATTACCACTAGGTGCTCTATAAACAGAAATAATACAATTGAAAACCCATCCACTTCTACATAGACACAGCAACATTCAAAATCCATCTCATAACAAGAATTAAATTAGACACATCAACAGTCCTAAAATTTATATTCTTTTTAACAAACATGCTGACTCCACCATGTTTATTTTCCCTACAATAGGAGGATGCAAGTATAATATTTTTTAGATTAATACATTTCATTTTGAGCTAGATGAGTTTCTGTAAGACATAATACATTAACATGTTTTTAATTTTTTACTTGATCAATAAAGATTAACAATTCATCTGTTTTACTTCTTAACAATCTTATATTTTGATGATATACATTCAATATATTACTAGTCAAATTATGTGCAACACCAATAAAATCTTCATTGAAGTTTGTTAACATAAACAACATTGGCATCAGATTCATCTTAGATTTTTGTAAAAGTATCCCTCTTCCATTCTAATGCTATTGGCGAAGACTGTATGTAATACTCCTATCCTTATACTCTTTATAGATTAATTCTGTCAAAAAAATTTACTGGTTGCATTTAAATGCAATCCATGCTTAGTAAAACATTTTCGTGGTATGGAAGTAATATCTAGGAACTTGGAATGATTATTCAAGTTACGTAACTTAGAAATAAATAACTGTGTGTTTGTTATCTCCCTGTTAACACAAGAATTGGGAATTAGGTCATACCTATGCAGCAGACGACAAACTAATACCTTTGTATGATTTAGCGGAGGTAACAAGGATTTGTATACCTGAACATTTTTTGATTAATTTTTTATATTCACCATTTGCACCAGCACATATTACTACTAAATCGTCTTTACTCATGTTTACTGCTTGATTTTCAACTGAGACTACACAATCTTTAACCCTTGCATTAGGTTTTACTACACGGCAACATTCCACCTCAGGTGACTTTAAATCATTTATTTTTACCGCAATGTCCCTACCGTGATTGTCAGGAAATATTGTTATTTAGGAACGTCTTTGCCCTTTGCTTTGCAACTTTTTGTTACGGCTATATTCAGTACCCTTCACCCTTTTGGCCCAATTTGTTTCGTTACACACATTTTCAGTCCCTTTTTTTATTTTAACATAATTGACTACATTTTGACTGTTTTGTGACGTTGTTGATACTCTGATAATACTGCAAAGCGATTGTACTCACAGACCCAACTTTCCTTAATACACCGCTCCTTCCTTTTACCACTTTCCGACCATGACGTCTCGTTCTCAGTTGTTGAATTCACTAACTCGTCACTGCAACTTAAGTTACATTTAAAATCCTCCTTCAAAACATAAATAATTTCCCTTATTGATGCAGTCTCCTCTTGTAGTTGCTCCACTAAATTAGCTTCATGACCAAAAAACCTTCACGCTAACATAGGAGGAATGATACTTCTGTTCCATTTGTAACAATGCCATTTTCCCCTTCTTTACATTTTGTGCAGAACCACTCTTCTTCCAAAAAAACTGTATCACTAATGCCACTATATTTGTTAAAATTATACCAAGTATCACACTTATCTCATAATACTCAGTTTTTAACTGTTTTTTTTTATATCTACCGCATTTGTGATTGTAAATTACATTACATTTTACTGAGCTCGTTGCAGCATACATGTTTCATGTATTATCTGCCATATTTTCTCTTCTTCCATTCTCTTCACATGCCCATACCATCTCAGTCTCATTATTTCTATTCTGTACTGTAATATATATCCTTTCCGTATCTCTCAAATCTTATCATTCCGCATTCTGTCCACATTTGTTACCCGTAATTTGCTTTTCAGAAATTTCAATCCATTTGCCTGCGCTTTACCCACTTTCCTTCTTTTCACTCAAATCTTCACGCAGAACAACTTTCTGTTACAACAGCATCACAATCATGGGTAGAAGGTGGATCGTTCCAGCTGCAGCGCAGCGGGGGAGTATTTTTTAAATTACGCGGTTAGTGACATACCTTTGAATCAAATGAATACATACTTTCACACATGACAGGAATTAGCAGTGCTACAGGCGCCGTGCTAACCCACTACTAACATACTGCATCTGTGGTACTGCTTCAGGGTTGCTGTTCACTGGCGACTACAAGGGACTATTTTTTGTCAGTTGTTGGCTATCATGTTTGTTGTAAACTGATTTTTGGCTGCAGCAGTAATGTTAGAGCTGTCCTGTGGCAGCGCAACTGCTGCACGATTCCAAACAGTCACCAAACTGCGGTGTTCTGATGATCAGACTACTCGCCTCCCACCTATGCGAACCCGGTTTGATTCCTGGTGGGGTCGTTCCCAGAGTTTCGCATGTGGGAATCGTGCCAGACGATGTCGCTGATCGGCTGGTTTTCTTGCGGACCTCCTGTTTACCCCGCCCTTGCATTCCGGCATTGCTCCACGCTCGCCTCACTTCACCCTCATTGATTCCCAAGACCTCGATGTTAAGAGCCGCCGAAACCACTCCACTCCAAGCTGCAGTCGTACTGCTGCATCACGGTGTGAAACAAGCCTGAGTTGTACGTTGCAACTCAGTATATGTAGGTTTGCCTCGGTCTTTGTGTTTGCTTAAAGACAGAAACAGGTTCCCATAATGTCTCGAAACATGAGTCGTCGAGGAAGCATTCTGTAGTCATCTGTGTCATCTTAATTGTGTTGTTCGATTTCTGAGCTTGCTTGTGGTACAACTTTGCTCATCACTGAACTGGAGTAGCTCTATTCACAGATTGTATTCAGCCTTCGGCATGACTCACCATGCGCGGCACTTGGAAAACATTGCAATATGCCAATTTTCGTGTATATTTTCTATGCATTTTTATATATACACACACTATGTCATGTTACAGGTTGCCTGGGGCATATCATAAAGGATGGAGATCTTATTAAAATTAAAACACTAAATTCAGTTTCTTAATTTATTTAAAAATACGCACATATATTATTTACAACATTAAACTACCTATCTCTACTAGCACTTATTAGGCCTAATGTCAATCTCAATTATAATAAAAGTCTTGATCACTGTCTTTATGCTAGCTACAGTCACTTAACCTTCACTTATTAATTACACATGCGAGATAAAAAGGGTTATTGCTACACATTTACATAATTCCAAATGTGTGTCACTCACACGTCTAGTTCCACTTTCCCACAGTCCAGTCTCGTACTTTACTCTCCCCTGATGCTCGGACTACACCTGCTGGTTGCTGTGTCTTTGGTTATTCTGATGATTCCATGCACCTGGCGCTAAAAGCCGTACAGAGTCCCAGACTCCCGACTCATGAGAGGCACGCTGATGGGTAAGGAGGGCGATGGACAGAAAATTTGCACAATGACTGCCGAAATTGTTCAGTCTCCCAAGGATGAGAGAGGTGTCATTCCTGATAGCCTTCTTGCAGCATGTGTTGGTGTTATGTGGCGACTAACTTTGCCTTGCTTCTCCAGGTACTGGTGATATCAGTGTGTGCCGGACAGGGTTAGGGGACACAGGCGAGCAGCCACATAGAGAGAGGTGTGTGTGTGGTGTGTGTGCGCATGCTGCAGGTGTGTGTGTGTGCACATGTGTGGGTGCGTGTAGGTGCATGTGTGGGTGGGCGTATGTGTAAGTGCAAATACTATTACAGTTGTAATAAATAATGTATGCAAATAAGATTGTAACATGATATTCACATAAAATAATGAATGTCACTTGAAAGTACTAATGCAAAACATTTTCCTTGATTCTACTCGCAGATATTATTTAAAATAATTTTTATTTTGCTTGACAATGGTTTAAGACATGTTTTCTACTGTATGAAGTGCTAAATACTTAGTATTATGTACAAGTGTGTAGGGACAGGTGTTTTTCGTGAAAAGATTTCAAGACCAGTTGTACTCCAAAACACTGTTGTTCCTATGCACTTTCGTGGTTGGATCATTTGAATCGTCACGTGCCTCAAGTGTCTGCCCGCGAATCATGGACGTTCAGTATCGGAGTATTTATTACGATTGGCCCAGTCAAATAAGAACATGTCTTCTCACATACACATGCGGCCAATAACCAAATGAAGTTGTAGTTGTGGACGTATGATATTAAAGTCTAGTATGGCCATAAATATTTTTTGCGAAAAACACCTGCACCTATTTATGTGTACAACCATTTACACAATTAAGTGTTCTAAAACAGCAACTGCATGTTTTTATGACAGGAAAAATGGGAACCATGCTTAACCTTTCTGGCACTATCTCAAATGACATGATGAAGAAAACAATACTAAAAATATTTATTTATAATCTCAATAGGGTAGAACACAGTGTTAGTGGCTTTTATTTATAAATAGAAAAACGTTATCATCATTCAGTGTTCACAAACTGTTATCAGTAAAATTAATGTGTATGTGTGTAATTATATTGTTCATCACAGTACAGTACTTATTACTTACTGTTCTTTTTTTCTGGCTATATACAGTAGATGTCTGAGCAGTTGATGTAAGCATTAAGTAAAAGTCACATTGTTTGCATTTACTTGTGGAAGGATACACAAGTATGGCTTTGCAAGACTTTCACAACTGCTCACTTAACTGTGAGCAGCTTGTACACATAAGTACTGGTGGAGCTACTCAACACTGGGGTACTCTGTGCTCAAAAGAGCCATGCTGGGGACTGCGTACAATCCAACACTGGTCCAGTCTGCTTGCCACATAAGCGCAATGGCTTAGTAACTCATGGTAGTGTGAGAGGTANATACAATCCAACACTGGTCCAGTCTGCTTGCCACATAAGCGCAATGGCTTAGTAACTCATGGTAGTGTGAGAGGTAACAGTGTGCATCACTGTTGGTTATTCCAGAACGTGAACCGTGGTGTGGACGACGTGCTCCTGTCGGGGTCCAACGTGCTGCAGAATCTGCGCGACCAGCGCTCCACTCTCAAGGGTGCCCACCGCCGCCTCTTCGACATTGCCAACACCCTTGGCCTGTCCAACTCTACGATGCGCTTCATCGAGCGCAGGTCCTACCAGGACAAGTTCGTGCTCCTCGGAGGGATGTTCGTCACCTTGGTGGTGATGGCACTGGTGGTCGTGTACTTGACGTAGCAGCACCATCTTCTCACGTATAGTCGTTTGTCTGGTGTCCGAGATGCATTCGTCTCGGCTTGTGACTTTGTTCTAAACCTGCACATTTCCAGGACCTCTGAGTGAATGCCATGTGTATTGCATTGACTTTGTTGGAATGTCTGGTTGGCGTGTTAATTTATTTGTTGGTGTATATATTCACGGAGAAGTCATGAAGATTTCAGTAGGGCCTATTTTNCTGGTTGGCGTGTTAATTTATTTGTTGGTGTATATATTCACGGAGAAGTCATGAAGATTTCAGTAGGGCCTATTTTTTAACACTGTATTGTCAAATGTACTTCTATATTTGTGCATTGAGAAAACCAAAGTGGTTGTGTTTCCTAAAAATGTTGAAAGTCTTAGAGTTTTATACCTGAGCTGTCTATGTTGTGGTTGTGTCTTTGTTTATGGTTGTCCAGGAATTGAATATTATAATAAATATGACATGAAAGTTATTTACTGTAAATGTTGATTGCAGTGCTAGTGTTAATTAAGATATGTGATTGCATAAGTCATGTTGGTTAGGTTTACAAATAAAACAACAAATGTGTGTGCTTTCTATTGGCACGTTAGGCTTTGATATCTTTATAAGCATCTGGTTAGTTCTAGAATGAGGCTTTATAAGGTGTGTGTGTGTGTGCGCGCATGTGGCGTGCATCTGGTCATGCACCCTTGTTCCCCCACCCCCGCCCGCTCCTGGTCTGCCTGCTTGACTGGGCAATCTCGGTTGAAGTGCCCTTCCGGACAGAACCTGCACTTAGGGAACGTATTGCTGTGGAGAGGGGAAGGGGGACAGTTCCCCCTTCGCTCCCTCTGCTTATCGGTCTCTTGGCTTTTACTGGTACGTGTCTTGTCTAGCAGGGCTTGTGCCTTGTAGTTTCTTTCTGTTTCATGCGCTCTTTCCACTAGCTCATCAACGGTTTGTGGTTTTCGGAATTTGTAGTAAATTCCGCAATTTGGGAAGTAGCATGCGTGTCATGTGGCGCACGCAGGTTTCCTCATTTCCCTCTGGGAAAATTCTTTTATACGTCTGCACTTTTTGCTTGACNGGTCGTTCCCAGAGTTTCGCATGTGGGAATCGTGCCAGACGATGTCGCTGATCGGCTGGTTTTCTTGCGGACCTCCCGTTTACCCCGCCCTTGCATTCCGGCATTGCTCCACGCTCGCCTCACTTCACCCTCATTGATTCCCAAGACCTCGATGTTAAGAGCCGCCGAAACCACTCCACTCCAAGCTGCAGTCGTACTGCTGCATCACGGTGTGAAACAAGCTTGAGTTGTACGTTGCAACTCAGGATATGTTGGTTTGCCTCGGTCTTTGTGTTTGCTTAAATACAGAAACAAGTCTCAAAACAAGAGTCGTCGAGGAAGCATTCTGGAGTCATCTGTGTCATCTTAATTGTGTTGTTCGATTTCTGAGCTTACTTGTGGTACAACTTTGCTCATCACTGAACTGGAGTAGCTCTATTCACAGATTGTATTCAGCCTTCGGCATGACTNGCTTGTGGTACAACTTTGCTCATCACTGAACTGGAGTAGCTCTATTCACAGATTGTATTCAGCCTTCGGCATGACTCACCATGCGCGGCACTTGGAAAACATTGCAATATGCCAATTTTCGTGTATATTTTCTATGCATTTTTATATATACACACACTATGTCATGTTACAGGTTGCCTGGGGCATATCATAAAGGATGGAGATCTTATTAAAATTAAAACACTAAATTCAGTTTCTTAATTTATTTNGGTTGCCTGGGGCATATCATAAAGGATGGAGATCTTATTAAAATTAAAACACTAAATTCAGTTTCTTAATTTATTTTAAAATACGCACATATATTATTTACAACATTAAACTACCTATCTCTACTAGCACTTATTATTGCTGTTGGTGAGAACAATAATTAGGCCTAATGTCAATCTCAATTATAATAAAAGTCTTGATCACTGTCTTTATGCTAGCTACAGTCACTTAATCTTCACTTATTAATCACACGTGCAAGATAAAAAGGGTTATTGCTACACATTTACATAATTCCAAATGTGTGTCACTCACACGTCTAGTTCCACTTTCCCACAGTCCAGCCTCGTACTTTACTCTCCCCTGATGCTCGGACTACACCTGCTGGTTGCTGTGTCTTTGCTTATTCTGATGATTCCATGCACCTGGCGCTAAAAGCCTTGCAGAGCCCCAGACTCCCGACTCATGAGAGGCACGCTGAGTGGGTAAGGAGGGCGATGGACAGAAAATTTGCACAATGACTGCCGAAATTGTTCAGTCTCCCAAGGATGAGAGAGNATGGGTAAGGAGGGCGATGGACAGAAAATTTGCACAATGACTGCCGAAATTGTTCAGTCTCCCAAGGATGAGAGAGGTGTCATTCCTGATAGCCTTCTTGCAGCATGTGTTGGTGTTATGTGGCGACTAACTTTGCCTTGCTTCTCCAGGTACTGGTGATATCAGTGTGTGCCGGACAGGGTTAGGGGACACAGGCGAGCAGCCACATAGAGAGAGGTGTGTGTGTGGTGTGTGTGCGCATGCTGCAGGTGTGTGTGTGTGCACATGTGTGGGTGCGTGTAGGTGCATGTGTGGGTGGGCGTATGTGTAAGTGCAAATACTATTACAGTTGTAATAAATAATGTATGCAAATAAGATTGTAACATGATATTCACATAAAATAATGAATGTCACTTGAAAGTACTAATGCAAAACATTTTCCTTGATTCTACTCGCAGATATTATTTAAAATAATTTTTATTTTGCTTGACAATGGTTTAAGACATGTTTTCTACTGTATGAAGTGCTAAATACTTANTTATTTAAAATAATTTTTATTTTGCTTGACAATGGTTTAAGACATGTTTTCTACTGTATGAAGTGCTAAATACTTATTATTATGTACAAGTGTGTAGGGACAGGTGTTTTTCGTGAAAAGATTTCAAGACCAGTTGTACTCCAAAACACTGTTGTTCCTATGCACTTTCGTGGTTGGATCATTTGAATCGTCACGTGCCTCAAGTGTCTGCCCGCGAATCATGGACGTTCAGTATCGGAGTATTTATTACGATTGGCCCAGTCAAATAAGAACATGTCTTCTCACATAGATACGCGGCCAATAACTAAATAAAGTTGTAGTTGTGGACGTATGATATTGAAGTCTAGTATGGCCATAAATATTTTTGCGAAAAACACCTACCCCTGTTTATGTGTACAGCCATTTACACAATTAAGTGTTCTAAAACAGCAACTGCATGTTTTTATGACAGGAAAAATGGGAACCATGCTTGACCTTCCTGGCACTATCTCAAATGACATGATGAAGAAAACAATACTAAAAATATTTATTTATAACCTCAACAGGGTAGAACACACTGTTAGTGGCTTTTATTTATAAATAGAAAAACGTTATCATCATTCAGTGTTCACAAACTGTTATCAGTAAAATGAATGTGTATATGTGTAATTATATTGTTCATCACAGTACAATACTTATTACTTACTGTTCTTTTTTTCTGACTATATACAGTAGATGTCTGAGCAGTTGATGTAAACATCAAGTAAAAGTCACATTATTTGCATTTACTTGTGGAAGGATACACAGCTGGCTTTGCAAGACTTTCACAACTGCTCACTTAACTGTGAACAGCTTGTACATATAAGGACTGGTGTAGCTACTCAACACTGGGGTACTCTGTGCTCAAAAGAGCCATACTGAGGACTGCATACAATCCAACACTGGTCCAGTCTGCTTGCCACATAAGCGCAATGGCTTAGTAACTCATGGTAGTGTGAGAGGTAACAGTGTGCATCACTGTTGGTTATTCCAGAACGTGAACCGTGGTGTGGACGACGTGCTCCTGTCGGGGTCCAACGTGCTGCAGAATCTGCGCGACCAGCGCTCCACTCTCAAGGGTGCCCACCGCCGCCTCTTCGACATTGCCAACACCCTTGGCCTGTCCAACTCTACGATGCGCTTCATCGAGCGCAGGTCCTACCAGGACAAGTTCGTGCTCCTCGGAGGGATGTTCGTCACCTTGGTGGTGATGGCACTGGTGGTCGTGTACTTGACGTAGCAGCACCATCTTCTCACGTATAGTCGTTTGTCTGGTGTCCGAGATGCATTCGTCTCGGCTTGTGACTTTGTTCTAAACCTGCACATTTCCAGGACCTCTGAGTGAATGCCATGTGTATTGCATTGACTTTGTTGGAATGTCTGGTTGGCGTGTTAATTTATTTGTTGGTGTATATATTCACGGAGAAGTCATGAAGATTTCAGTAGGGCCTATTTTTTAACACTGTATTGTCAAATGTACTTCTATATTTGTGCATTGAAAAACCAAAGTGGTTGTGTTTCCTAAAAATGTTAAAAGTCTTAGAGTTTTATACCTGAGCTGTCTATGTTGTGGTTGTTTTTGTGTCCGTTTATGGTTGTCCAGGAATTGAATATTATAATAAATATGACATGAAAGTTATTTACTGTAAATGTTGATTTCAGTGCTAGTGTTAAGATATGTGATTGCATAAGTCATGTTGGTTAGGTTTACAAATAAAACAACAAATATGTGTGCTTTCTATTGGCATGTTAGGCTTTGATATCTTTATAAGCATCTGATTAGTTCTAGAATGAGGCTTTATAAGGTGCGTGTGTGTGCGCACGTGGCGTGCATCTGGTCATGCACCCTTGTTCCCCCACCCCCGCTCGCTCCTGGTCTGCCTGCTTGACTGGGCAATCTCGGTTGAAGTGCCCTTCCGGACAGAACCTGCACTTAGGGAACGTATTGCTTTGGAGAGGGGAAGGGGGACAGTTCCCCTTCGCTCCCTCTGCTTATCGGTCTCTTGGCTTTTACTGGTACGTGTCTTGTCTAGCAGGGCTTGTGCCTTGTAGTTTCTTTCTGTTTCATGCACTCTTTCCACTAGCTCATCAACGGTTTGCGGTTTTCGGAATTTGTAGTAAATTCCGCAATTTGGGAAGTAGCATGCATGTCATGTGGCGCACGCAGGTTTCCTCATTTCCCTCTGGGAAAATTCTTTTATACGTCTGCACTTTTTGCTTGACNATGTCATGTGGCGCACGCAGGTTTCCTCATTTCCCTCTGGGAAAATTCTTTTATACGTCTGCACTTTTTGCTTGACGAAAATCTCTGCCTCTTCCTTGGCGACCGGGTTTCGGCTTTGAAATTCGGTGGTTAAGTGGACTATTACCTCTTCGACTGAAAACTGAGTGGCGAGGCGTGAACACAACTGCCCCCACTCAGTGATAAACTCATCGTATTTATTCCACCATTTGAAGGCTTTTCCCCTTAATTGCTTCTGGGTCCACCCAACCCATTGCTTAAATGGAACCTTGTTATCGCGCAGCTCCTTTTCGCAGTCTAGGGTAAATGTTATTGGGTCTTCTTGCGAACTCCGAAAGTTGAGGCCCATCACTACCTCTGGTGGTTGTTATGCTATGGCNTAAATGTTATTGGGTCTTCTTGCGAACTCCGAAAGTTGAGGCCCATCACTACCTCTGGTGGTTGTTATGCTATGGCGAATGCCAGGATTATCAGGTCGGTATTCCTCCGCATGTCAGCAAACCTCACACCTATACATGAGGCCCGATCTCGTNTAAATGTTATTGGGTCTTCTTGCGAACTCCGGAAGTTGAGGCCCATCACTACCTCTGGTGGTTGTTATGCTATGGCAAATGCCAGGATTATCAGGTCGGTATTCCTCCGCATGTCAGCAAACCTCACACCTATACATGAGGCCCGATCTCGTNAAATGCCAGGATTATCAGGTCGGTATTCCTCCGCATGTCAGCAAACCTCACACCTATACATGAGGCCCGATCTCGTGATTTGCTTTTCTGGCCAGCCTATGCATATGTGATGATAAGTCTACGCACAGACAATGCATTGTACCGTATATATTCCTTGCCCAGTGCAAGTAAACCAGCTGCAATATGCAGTCTGGCGGGTTCGGCAGTCATTACATCTGAACTCTAGCCCGTCTGTGTACCTGGGCTCGTCTGTTGATCCCAAACAGAGGTTATGGAAGCTATGTTGGCAATGTGCACATATGATAATATTTAAGTCCATGCCAGTGCAAGTGCCTATATGGCACCTTTCGGGTTGTTCGGCAGTGACCTCAGCCATGGTTTTTGTTGCGTCTCCTTTTCGGCTATGCTAGCTACCGTATCTGACATCTTGGCTAGTTACAACTGAGCGCCATGGGGTTTTTCTGACTCACCAAAGTCAGGCTGATTTTTGGTTGAACGTCCAGGTAGTTTAACTGGATCGCAGGGTCATGCTGGCCCAGTTCTGCTTGATTACTCTTGTTAATTAAGCGCTGTGGCCTCACGTTGGGGGCCACTTAAACTCTAGACGCTTGACATCTGTGATTGGCGGAGACGTCACGGCCTCCAGGAGGGCTAGTTTTAGGTGTGTCTGTCGGAGACACGGCTAGCTGTCAAGATTGACTTATGGTTTGTTTACTGGAGCCCGACCAGTGTACAACCTGGGGCACGTGGTTTGGCGGCTTGGGACAATGTCTGGAGTGTGCCGAATGACCTTACATATTACCGGCCTGCACACCACAACTGGTTTACCTTTTACGGGCGTCGCTTGGGGTAGCTCCTGGCTCTGCTTCAGCTGGGGTTGGCTCCTGCTGGAGTTAGTGCCCAGGCTTGGGGCGAAGGTGGCACTGCGGCGGGTGATGCAGTTAGAGGCCCGAGGAGAGCTGCTGGCTCCGCTGAGGTGGCACAACAAGTTTGCGAGATCCATTGGTGTGTTGAGTACTTGGCGGAGTACAATGACGACGGGATGTGTTTCTCCAGAGGTCTTGAATGGGGGCTGGGAGGTGAGGCCTTTCCAACTGTCTGGCGACTGGAGCTCGTTCCTAATGTGGTTATGCTTCAAAGTGCATTTGGGGCTGGGTTACAGCCCAAGTTAAGCTTGGAGTTGGTAACTGCCTTTCTAATATGCAACCTGATACCATGCCTATGGGTGTAGGGTATGTAGGTATCTTCTACAGTCGGCCACCTAAGAGCGGAGCAGGTGAGGAAGTACCCTAACGAAGTTTTGAGCCGAGCCAACAAGAGTCTTACCCGAGTACTTTAACCGGCGACAGTTCAGCGTGGTGATTAGAGCGGTGGGTTTATCCCGGGAGTCTGACGAAAACATAGGTGTCGACCAAAGGGGCCAGACCTCCAAACCCAGCCCCTCACTCTTTACGGCGACAGTTCAGCGCGGTGGATGAGTGAATGTTCTGGACTGACTAACTAACCACCTTGTGGTTGTGACCTAATGGTTGGGGTCCTACCGTACTGCACACCAGGTGCACAATATGGGTGACCATGTAATGTGTATTGTTTTGACGTACATGCGCCCAGTTAAGGGAGCCCGCAGTCCTACACTAGGTTCGGAAAATAGGTTGGGAATGCTGCGGTATCCTGCTCTTCCCTGGTGGGCTGACGTCTACAGAATTTGGAGTTACGGTCACCCTTAGCAATGAGAACTCTGTAGTTAATAGAAAACTTGTTTATTCTGAGAGGAATAACACGATGGCCTGTACTAACTCCTATTATACCAAGAACTGGAACATAAGTTAACCTACGCAAACCTGTTGAAGGGGACCTGGGTCTGAACTAACAAAGCAGATGCGGCTAGGTAGCTATTATAATGGCTAACCCTAACTAAATCGATGCTTGTGGTCCGGAAGGAACTNACAAAGCAGATGCGGCTAGGTAGCTATTATAATGGCTAACCCTAACTAAATCGATGCTTGTGGTCCGGAAGGAACTTGGGTACCACTACCAGACGGTTAGTGGGTGTAGAAAAGGGGTGTTGACTTCTTTGGGGGCTTCTGGTGGAGGTCTTGAAAAGTGTCTGGTAGGTTGCAAAGACGTTGGTGTTAGCAGAGATCTCCAGCAGTGGAAGTGGTGAAGCAAGTTGCTGAGAATGAACTGTCGTTCTGCGGCTGTGTAAGGACATGTATTCCACATGCCTGCGTGCTGTCTGAGGTGCGGGAGTGACAGGGTGAGTTTCTCCTCCTGTGTGTGGAGCTGCGCTCTCTGGTGCTCTCTCTCGGTCCGTGGTGAAAGCAGGCGTCTCTGTCGCGCAGGGTTGCATCTGCAGCGTGAGCTTACGCGCCAGGCTGGCTTCTATTCCATGAGAGAGGTTGGCGTGACGTCTGATAATAAGGCAAACTAGGTTGGTTCCTTCACGTTCAAAAATAGTAATGTGGAAAATTTATTTTCCTTCTCTCAATTTCTCTGTTTCCTTCCATAAGTTTTATGACAATGTGTTTTGTGAAGTAGGTTTGTCAATACCCTTAAGTTCATCTGGAAATTGTCAAGCCCAATGCCCAAGTACTGTGTAGTTAACGGAGGTGGTTTTAATTGTGCAAGGTGCATATGAAGACCCACTGAATTCGTATCTGATGCCGTAGTCAGACACAGAACATGATGTGAGCAGTTTCCATAAAAATGTCCTGGCGATATCACCCTGCTACTCAGGGATAGTCAAAAAATCAAAATATTCTAATATTTTTCTCTGTCTACATGATTTTAACTGTTTTATTTGGGGAAGTGAAATGCTCAGTCTCAGAAGTCCGGTAGGATGTGTACAACAAAAGTATTGGTAGTTTCTTTCAACCACACTGGCTACACAAACAAGCAAAACTAGAAAATTATTGTTTCATTTAACCCAGTGTAGTTACGCAGACTAATTTGTGTAGCACAAAATTACACTACCTCTCGTCAACCGGCTAAGCATAATTACCATATTTAATCTATTAAAATATTTTTTGGTCTTATTAAACTATTTCATTGTAAATTAAGAGTTGGTACATGTGCAAGAGTGTGTATTCAATTCTTTGTGTAATTCAGACTTGCAAACAAATTGCCAGTGCCTTTGCAGAGAAATAGCCTCCAGACACTTGGAAACTGCTGTTCACATGTGGAAGAATATCACAGGTGTGCATTTTAGTGATGGTGGCGAAGATCATAGACCTACAGCAGGTGAGTGGCCAGGCCTCTAGAACAGTGATCGACAACAGGTTGATTTAGTTTAATTGTCCATCAAGTCCACTTATTGTTTATTAAGTGGTTTGAACACCGGAGATACAACCCACCTACCACAAATTTAATTAACATTAAAAATTAATTTGTTAAAAAAAAAAAAAGGTTTTGTAATGTCAGTTTGTATTTTGTTTACATTTTTGTTTTCTATCTAAATTGTGTTGCAAAGGGTTTAAATTTTTGTACACTAATTTTACAAGATCATCAATTATTCAAAAATACAATACTTGGTAAGAATTAATTAAGATTTATGTATATGTGTAATCATCATCCAGTGAGACCAACTGTATGTATTCACCATTTGGTTGGAGGCATCACAATTTGGTGGGGGAGGGGGCCTTCAACTTCGTTTTTTGTCAGTCATATAGTGTATCAGTAATGTTTTAGCATACCGAAACCTGTCATGTTTCAGGCTGCTGGATTTGTGGTATTTCCAGCCCCACTTCGCTTGGCTGCGTGCCGCACAGCCGTATCATTTAACTGATACCAGGCCATTTCCGGAATTTTTGTAGCCATGACAGGCTGTGTTTCTGTCGACGTTCTCAGTATTGGTGTAATGGACTTTCGTGATTGTGGTTTTTCATTTGAGTAGCATGGGTACCTCAATTTCCTGTTATTTCAAACACTTTAGAGTGGTAAGNTCGTGATTGTGGTTTTTCATTTGAGTAGCATGGGTACCTCAATTTCCTGTTATTTCAAACACTTTAGAGTGGTAAGCCTCCTCTCAGTAAGTAATCCATTAATGCTTTGTTCTGCATTACCGTAGGGCGTATGGGTAGTCCTAACAGGGTGACCATTTTCTGGGAAAACGGGGAATAACACAGGGAAATCAAAGTGCAGAAAATTAAAAGGGAAAACAAAAGCTTTTGACGTAACAACAAAGGCTGGACCCTAGGGGAACAAAACAACAGAGTGGGGATCGTATATGTTAATACGAGGCAGGTTATACATGGCGAGTACAGGTAGTTGGTATGTAGTAAGAGAGCACACAATATTGAATGGGAGAGATAAGACATTCCTTGCAAAATGCCAATAGATGGCAGCACACGCATGGTGTGGTACATCTGAACATTGCCGTGGTTGGAGGGTGATGTTAATACGAGGCAGGTTATACATGGCGAGTACAGGTAGTTGGTATGTAGTAAGAGAGCACACAATACTGAAGGGGAGAGATAAGACATTCCTTGCAAAATGCCAATAGATGGCAGCACACGCATGGTGTGGTACATCTGAACATTGCAGTGGTTGGAGGGTGATGTTAATACGAGGCAGGTTATACATGGCGAGTACAGGTAGTTGGTATGTAGTAAGAGAGCACACAATATTGAAGGGGAGAGAATGGGAGAGATAAGACATTCCTTGCAAAATGCCAATAGATGGCAGCACACGCATGGTGTGGTACATCTGAACATTGCAGTGGTTGGAGGGTGATGTTTGTTGGTTGATCACTCTTCTTCTGTGATCTTTCCAAGTTTTTGGTGTTGGAACTGTGTAGGTCGAACAAAGGAGAAAGAGGAGTTGTGAATCAAGCAAAGAGAGTTGGAAGTGAAAAAAAAAAAAAACTGGAAAAGTGAAAAACCCTATGTGTAGAAAACAAGATATAATTTGTGGCATTAACATTCCTTTTTTATTGATGATAAGTTTACTCGAGTATCACTCGTGTGCCCCATGCCCCACTAAATTTAATGCAGGGAAAATGGGAATAACACAGGGAAAACAAATGCAGGTGATCATTGGGCACTCCTACCTAATAGCCCAGGAAACTGCGGTGTTCGACCATGCTCTGAGAGAAGATTTATCTTGTTTACCCATGGAGGGCAATCATTGTAAATGGTGCCTTGGCATCTCAGTTACATCAAAAGCTCCGATTTCTAAACTCCATTTTGGTCAGAACTCGTCCAAATTGTGCAACTCCCTTGTGTCAGGGCAACCCCAACATCATAATTTCTCCAAGTTCCGAACTCCTGGTTACATCAGTGTAACCATGTAAGGGGTTGGTCGTACATGGAAAATTATTCTCCCACAAGCACACATCGTCTTGTCCTGCAGATGACCTAACTATAAAATAAATTACTGGTTTTGACTTTGTCCATGCTTTACAGGCATGGGCAGTTGTAGAGTTTCCAGGAATCTGAGCTTACACGGTATCATGCACATTGTATTGAGTCTGTAGTTAGTATTTTATATTGCAACATTGCATAAAGCATTCTAATATTTCATTGTAATGGTTCTTTGTGTATGAGTTGAGTACTGTGAGTGCAGTGCATATGAACTGGCATCAGCAATTTGCAAGATTTATANTCGTGATTGTGGTTTTTCATTTGAGTAGCATGGGTACCTCAATTTCCTGTTATTTCAAACACTTTAGAGTGGTAAGTCTCCTCTCAGTAAGTAATCCATTAATGCTTTGTTCTGCATTACCGTAGGGCGTATGGGTAGTCCTAACAGGGTGACCATTTTCTGGGAAAATGGGGAATAACACAGGGAAATCAAAGTGCAGAAAATTAAAAGGGAAAACACACGGAAATGGCCCGTGTAAAAAAAAAGCTTTTGACGTAACAACAAAGGCTGGACCCTAGGGGAACAAAACAACAGAGTGGGGATCGTATATGTTAATACGAGGCAGGTTATACATGGCGAGTACAGGTAGTTGGTATGTAGTAAGAGAGCACACAATATTGAAGGGGAGAGAATGGGAGAGATAAGACATTCCTTGCAAAATGCCAATAGATGGCAGCACACGCATGGTGTGGTACATCTGAACATTGCAGTGGTTGGAGGGTGATGTTAATACGAGGCAGGTTATACATGGCGAGTACAGGTAGTTGGTATGTAGTAAGAGAGCACACAATATTGAAGGGGAGAGAATGGGAGAGATAAGACATTCCTTGCAAAATGCCAATAGATGGCAGCACACGCATGGTGTGGTACATCTGAACATTGCAGTGGTTGGAGGGTGATGTTTGTTGGTTGATCACTCTTCTTCTGTGATCTTTCCAAGTTTTGGTGTTGGAACTGTGTAGGTCGAACAAAGGAGAAAGAGGACTTGTGAATCAAGCAAAGTGAGTTGGAAGTGAAAATTAAAAAAAACTGGAAAAGTGAAAAACCCTATGTGTAGAAAACAAGATATAATTTGTGGCATTAACATTCCTTTTTTATTGATGATAAGTTTACTCGAGTATCACTCGTGTGCCCCATGCCCCACTAAATTTAATGCAAGGAAAATGGGAATAACACAGGGAAAACAAATGCAGGTGATCATTGGGCACTCCTACCTAATAGCCCAGGAAACTGCGGTGTTCGACCATGCTCTGAGAGAAGATTTATCTTGTTTACCCATGGAGGGCAATCATTGTAAATGGTGCCTTGGCATCTCAGTTACATCAAAAGCTCCGATTTCTAAACTCCATTTTGGTCAGAACTCGTCCAAATTGTGCAACTCCCTTGTGTCAGGGCAACCCCAACATCATAATTTCTCCAAGTTCCGAACTCCTGGTTACATCAGTGTAACCATGTAAGGGGTTGGTCGTACATGGAAAATTATTCTCCCACAAGCACACATCGTCTTGTCCTGCAGATGACCTAACTATAAAATAAATTACTGGTTTTGACTTAGTCCATGCTTTACAGGCATGGGCAGTTGTAGAGTTTCCAGGAATCTGAGCTTACACGGTATCATGCACATTGTATTGAGTCTGTAGTTAGTATTTTATATTGCAACATTGCATAAAGCATTCTAATATTTCATTGTAGTGGTTCTTTGTGTATGAGTTGAGTACTGTGAGTGCAGTGCATATGAACTGGCATCAGCAATTTGCAAGATTTATANGTGGTTCTTTGTGTATGAGTTGAGTACTGTGAGTGCAGTGCATATGAACTGGCATCAGCAATTTGCAAGATTTATAAACCTGTAATTGTGATGCTCCACCCGTATGATGTAGTGGGTGTGGTATGGTAGTGTCATTGTGAGTATCCGAGTTCATTTTGCATGTATCGACCCTTGGTTCAGATCGTAGGTCTATCACAGCTCATACTTCAGAGGGCAGTGACAAACCACAGCCGTATCATAAGAGCCTTGGGTGTACAGGGGTATACACATCTCTGTACCTTGGCTTGCGGCCATGATGCTGTCATAAGCTGTACGCATTATTTGTGCAACCAGCTGTCACTCTTCAAAGAAGAAGACGTCTAGGAAGAGGATGTCACAGTTTGTGGCATTCGCATTGTATAAAAGGTGTATGAGGATGTTTGAAGTTTCAGCAATACAGGGAATATGGGTTACTGTTTGCATATCAGCTGCACCGGTTTCCAAGCCTCGACCAACAACTGAACACGAACAGCTACCTTGCCGACTAAGTGTGCATGTTTGCAGAAGATGAAAATCAGTCTAACTTATCTTTTAGTGTAGGATATTAGCTATGAAAGCACAGTAAGAGTGTGGTATGTATTATGGTTATTGCTAGGCTGCAGCAAGGGACGTGCTTTACGCAAAATTGGTGATAAATCCCAACAGCTTTGAGCGATGATCACGTAATAACCAACAATGTTTGATTGCATTTACAATAAATAGTTTTTGTCAAACTTGACTAATATTCAGGAACCAAGGTCTGCCTTCAGAAAAGGGATACGTGAATTTCCCTGGCAGAGAAATTATTGTATTACTGGGTCAGCGAGACTAAGAAGGAAAGATTATTCATGTTGATGGTGAATCCTTGGCATCCCAGGCAACACACCTGGACCTCTAAATACTGCAGTTTTGACCAACTAAGTCCTAGTGATTGACCTGTCTTCATGTTAGTCATTGTGATCACAAACAATAAATGTACCTTCCTGTTTGTTGGAGGCTTCAATTCTGATGGAAAGAATGCTAGTCGTAGGTAGGTAGGGGTGTGTGTGTGCGTGCGTGCATGCATGCTGACCCCATGATTGCTGAAGAATTCAAGACATGGAAGTAATGAAATCCCAATAAAATAATTCATGCGCTGTGTTCAACCTGACTGAATGAGGCTGGTGGAGCTAATCTGTCCAGAGGCAGTCAAGGTCGTGTTCCAATTGGCGCTTTTTTTAACAAAATGGTCATGTAATCCATTTAGTCTACAGAATCTACGACGTATTTTTGTAATTTGCAATTTGTCAGCTTATAAGCTGACAAATTACAATGTAGAAATTACCAAATGGAATAATGACATCAAAATAATAGCAGAATGGCAGGCTAGACAGTTGAATGTCTAGCCTGCCATGCTAAATACAAATTACAAAAAACGAAACTAGAAACAAATTAGAGCACTGCCTAAAACTTCCTGTCAAGCCTGATGAATGCATGAAGTGACACGTTAGAGTTGAGTGGATAAACAAAAGAGAGGAGATGGGACAAGAAATTAAAGAACTACAGCACTATCCACAATGACATGCCTCAAAAATCTGCTGCACATAAATACACAGATTTCTGAAGCATGGTATCAAATGGGACACTTCAGAAAAAGAGCTGTTACCACCTAACCACTGATCCGAATGAAGAACTATTAGGGAAAAACAGGCCTGTATTTATTTTTGTAGTTTTACAAGAATTCTGAGACTAATTTTACAGTAAAAACGTCCTCCTTGCTGTATAACTTGGGGTCACTATGAGGAAGAGGTACTGGAGACAGAATTCAGCAGATTTAGAAGATTTCACTTTGGCATTTCCAAAAAAAAACTTACCAACGTTTGGTAGTACCTTGCGTGTACTTAAAAATCTCTATTTCAAAAAACATTTGTTTACGGTTTATGATTGTTTAGGAAGTATAATACTAATAAATGTGGAAATGCTGTTTATAATTTATTTTATTAAGATAATTAAAGTACAGTTTAAAAAAAAGTTGCTAATTTTTCACGTACATGCTATTTTACCTCAATTACAAAAAAAAAAAAAACAAATTTGGNGCTAATTTTTCACGTACATGCTATTTTACCTCAATTACAAAAAAAAAAAAAACAAATTTGGGTGAACTTGATTTCCTGCGGATCACTGGCGTTTTTTGTTCTTGGGCGATATTTTCAACGTGCCAAAGCCGAACCAGTGCCAGAACCCGTAACGTCGGGATGTTTCGGCGCGTACGTCGGGCAAACTTAGCCTCTTCTTCATCTCCGGGAACAAAGTTCCGCCGCACTTCTTACGAAAATATTTCCCCAGCGTCGACGATCTCCCGCCCGTACCAGCCTTCTCTGTGCCGCGTTCGAGTGATCTTCCGTTTTTGTTCTGCTCCGGGGACGAAAGACCGTCGTGTTTCGTGCGGAAATATTTTGCCAACGTCGAAGCTCTTCCTTTCCCGCTCGTCGTGGCTTTGTGATCGCCAGCCGTGGGTTCGAGGGTTCCGTCCGCCTTGTCCGAAATGTGGCCGTGGTTATGTAGGAAACTCGCTATTTTGTCCTCGAAAGTGGACGTCCACTCGCTTGCCGCGGCTTCGTAACCATCGCCGCTTGTGCAGGCGTTTGAACCAGTGTGATTTTTTTCTTCGGAACGCGCACCTGAGGTCGTGTTGCTGATCCCGCCAGAAACATCTGCAGCAGGTGGTGGATCATTGTCGAATACCGCCGCCATAGTCGAGATGTTAGCAATTGTGGTGTGAGAAAAGTTTTCTTTCTTGTCGGTAGAAATTAAATGCCCAGTTTTACGGCGTGGAAATAGAATAGAACTGTTCACAAACAATGAAATGTTATTAACAACCATAGACAACATAACTCACCGAGCGCATGTGACGTGGCGCATAGACACCGGCTCAAGAATTGTTTGTTAAAACAACTGTCAGAGCACGTGTTAACATAATTACGTTGCATTTGCGTTAAAACTTCGTTAAAAATAATTTGCATGCTTGTCAAAGCATTGCGTAATTTATTAAAACAGCAGACTTATATTTGTGGATTCCACGCTGTTTCGAAAGTTTTCTGGGAAGAAAAAGTAGTTGAATGGTGGAACCCAAAGGCTGTTTACTGCGCAGCTAGCATACGTACTCTACTGCATATATTCACTCGGCGGTGACGCATTTGATTGTGGTTGGGCACTTCGATTGTGGACCTAGAGCTTGCCAAGNATTGTGGTTGGGCACTTCGATTGTGGACCTAGAGCTTGCCAAGGAATAATGAAAGAAAGTACTTGTACGTTCTACACGAGAAATATTCACACATTGTATTGTAAACGCGGTGAAAAAACCCGGAATGTGCCGGTACCAAAGGCGCCCGCCTATTATACCTGGTTCTATTTTCGGCATTTGATTCCGAGAAGTGCGGGAGCGATAAGGGCGACACTGCCACGCGCATCAAGTGCGTCATCGCCACTAAGCGCAAGGCTCTAACCGGCGTGCAGTGTTCTCTTCGTGCTGCGGGTACCTATGGGACTTTCAGCGGTGACCATATTATTTTATTACTGGGAAGTCTTTAGGAAGGTTCAATGCAGGCCCCTATAGGAGTTTTGTATGTATCTGATGCGTGCATTTTGAGCTACAGCGCCTGTCATTTTATTGGTGGAAAGTCTGTGCCATAGTTCAATCTAGTGACCAGTACTGGAACATGTTTTCCCTTAATTCGCTGCCAGGAGTAGATGCTCGTTGGTAGAGACCTTGCGTATTTGTTGCAAGTATCTGACGGGTATATTTTGAGATATGGCGCTTTGAAAAGGAAATTTTTTTTAGCTATGTTGGATAGCGCTGAAATTGTGTTTGTAGTGTTTGTCACGTCTTGAAAGCACTCGGGAGGCCTCGCCTGAAGTGTGTGTGTACCTTTCGTAAGTCAGCACATCGGACGCACGTTTGTTACGTGGGGGAACGTGTATTTCAAACACTTTGCAATGCAGTTGAAGCGCCAAGTAGGGCGGACACTTAGCATTCCTAGTTGTTAAATGGGTCTTATTGTATAGGTTGTTCACTGTAAAATGAGCACTTTTGAAAGCACTGCTTAAGATCTATTTGTATGCACATTGTGTATTCTTCCACAGTGTGTAAAATTTATGGAACCATGAGTCTGATCACTTTATTCGTGCGTCGGTCGAAGGGCAACTGTAAAATTTTCAGAAAAGTAAATATTTTATTTAAAAAAATGTATTCGTACACTAATATGCATTACATAAAAAACAGAAAGTAAAAAAAAATATTTCTGTATTCACAAATGTTTACGTAACACTTGTAATTTAACGTTAAGGCGTCGAACTACTTTCTCTCAGTCGTTGCCAACTTTACTGGGTGCGTGACAGTCAATGTGCGCGTTAAAATATACGCATGTAAGGGCAGTGACATTTTCCTAAGGTTGAATTTCTGAAATGCTCNAAAGTAAATATTTTATTTAAAAAAATGTATTCGTACACTAATATGCATTACATAAAAAACAGAAAGTAAAAAAAAAATTCTGTATTCACAAATGTTTACGTAACACTTGTAATTTAACGTTAAGGCGTCGAACTACTTTCTCTCAGTCGTTGCCAACTTTACTGGGTGCGTGGCAGTCAATGTGCGCGTTAAAATATACGCATGTAAGGGCAGTGACATTTTCCTAAGGTTGAATTTCTGAAATGCTCNGCAGTCAATGTGCGCGTTAAAATATACGCATGTAAGGGCAGTGACATTTTCCTAAGGTTGAATTTCTGAAATGCTCACTTTACCGTTTACAGCCTTTAAGCAACTGTGTGTATTATATTTATTAAAAAAAAACTATGGAATATTTCAATGTACAACTTATATCAGGACAGAAATGAACATCGATATTCTGTAGCCCATTCGTAAATTTGGTTATTGAAAAACAAATGTGGTCGTTGAAAGGTGTCAAAGTCAGCAAAAATTGCTGAGAGTAGCCCTCTGTTTACAATATTAAATTAAGTCTTTTATAAATTAGTGTTTTAACTATAGCGACAATACTGTAGCTTTTCTGAGCAGATTGCTCTATTAAAACCCTATAGTCGCCGCTTAAGGTGGCCGCCTGGTTGAAGAAATGTTGCGCCTCTTTGGCCTAAAAGCGTGGGAGTGCTAGGGGCGACCGAGACATGCGCACCAACTCTCTCATCGCCTCTACGCGCAAAGCACTGAACTGGCGTGCGGTCTTGCCGTCGATAACGCGCCTCTATGANTCTCATCGCCTCTACGCGCAAAGCACTGAACTGGCGTGCGGTCTTGCCGTCGATAACGCGCCTCTATGAGACTTTCTCTATACCTTTTTTTAATGTTTTGTACCGGCATGTTTATGCCTAACAATGACCGCGAAAACACCCGTTCGAGCCATTTTCACTATCACAAAAGCACGCTTCAGAGGGAAACGGAAGAACTGAGAAACGTATATAGACGCGTAACGTTTCTTAAATGCTATTCGTAAGCAGACCGCACTCAGACGCCGTTCGGCGGCCTGCCCAGGCGGCCACCTTAAAATTCTGAGCAGAAAGAACACTCGCGTATATTCTTTATGCTGTTTGCCATCAAACGGTTCAGGTAAGCGTAAAATGTTATTAAAACATGCTTAAGATTTCGTTAACGTGTAGTCGTAACGACATTTTAAAAAGGAAAAAATCCTCTCGGAAGTTTTCTGTTCAAACGATCCAAGCAACCACTGGTGCATCTTGGCGTGAAAAAATAAATACATGAAATCAGTGCAGCTGTGGTAAGTTTCTATCTTCCTAGCGCAACAGCCCCCCCCCCC
>NQII01005662.1:11151-24490 GCA_002778355.1 Clitarchus hookeri | reverse complement strand
CAGTTCTCAGATAACAACAGCTGTGTAGCGAGGTTTGTTTGTGTTTGCACGCGCAGTTATCGTGCTGCCCGACAATGTTGCGATAGGAACTTACGCTTTGTTTGCATTCGTCCCGCATGTCTGGAACAGTGTACGAGGCTTGTCGCCTAACATTTCCGATTGCCGTTTCACGGAACAGAAGCCGGCGTCGTTCGACCAGCAAAATGGCACATCCCACGAATATTGTGGAAAGGACAATACCGTCCAGGCTCGATGGAAAATAGCGTACAGAAGGTGACGTTGCGTACATATTTTGAACCTGTAGTAGAATGGCTTTCGTTTCAACCCTGCACATGACTGTACTCTTTGAAAAGTAGTACATGCACTCCCAAAACTGTCAGAAAAGTACTATTTATGTTTTATGTAAATGAAGAATTCTAACTAAATCTTGTAAATTTGTAAAATATGTTGCTACAATGTCGTTCTTCAAATGTTAAAACGATTGCGTCCGTTTTTTTAAATCAAAATTCTATGTATTTCTATTTTGGATGACAGAAAGCATATTTTGCAAGATAACCTTTGTCAAGCAGGTCAGTCATAATAATTATTGTGGTTGTTTGTAAAAAAAAAAAAAGTATTAGTACTAATGTTAACAAAAAAAATTTATAAATTTTTTTGGCATAAAAAAATGAATACTTTCGAGGCTAAATCAATATTCCAAAGTCATTATTACATTTATAAATAAACATTAGGACACGTGTTTTCATATACAAAACCGTAGCAATTATTATGATTGCACTGCTTGACAAAGATTTTATTGCAAAACGTGCCTTCTGAAGCATGCAAAGTGGAAATATTTTTAAATTCTGGTTTTAAAAAAAGCTCTTAAACGTTTATAAATATACATTCTAGTAAAATAACGTATAGTGTTGTATATGCAGTCTTTTCTAAAATACAACATATATCGTATTTTTCTGATAATTTTGGTTGTCTCTGTGCTGTTTTGAATGAGTTTTACATGCTGTATAGTCCAGTGTAGTACTGGAAAGAAAGACACTCTACTTACAACCTTGAGAAACTGGCCCAAAACAATATAATTTCGTTTGTATTATTATANAATTCCACTTCTGTCTGGCACAAACCTGAATTTTCAACTGTAAGTTATATGGCTTACTCGGGATTCGAACCATGAACTTTGTGGTTCCGAAAGTAAATGAACGCTTCGACGACATAAGCTACGGGTTGTACCGACCGTGTCTGTAGCTGCCTTTAACAAGCTGATGTTTGGTTGTGAAACACAGGTAAGTAATCCCCTTTTTTTTAACAGACGTTTAAAAATTTTTTGATTTAACTTCGTCTTCAGAAAACCTTTCTCCTCTTTGGAAAAATGTGTGATGCTGGTGGATGTAGCGTCTTTCGCTTAGCGAAGCTTTTTAAGTACAGAATTTCTGCACATCGTTTTACTTTAAAAAACCTAACTTTGATGCAAACGCTAGTACGTAGCATTGTAAATACCGAAGCTTCGTTATTAACTGTTGCATTTCTTTTTAACCCCTTAACATGTTATCACCAGTATATTCGTCCATGTCCGACGTGTTGCAGAATAGATGAACTCATGGTCGGTGCTGTGAGTCCAGAAGCCAGCACCATTACAGACAGCGCCATTCCCACGGCAATGCTAATGGTTGTGGCTGACACACCAACTATTTTATCATTTTCATGCCATGGATCTGCTGAAACCCGTTTCATAGGTTCCAAAGTGTCAAGTTGTTATCAGAANCTGTGAGTCCAGAAGCCAGCACCATTACAGACAGCGCCATTCCCACGGCAATGCTAATGGTTGTGGCTGACACACCAACTATTTTATCATTTTCATGCCATGGATCTGCTGAAACCCGTTTCATAGGTTCCAAAGTGACTCGTAAGTACAGCGCACGCCAAAAAAATTATTCTTACGCAGCGCCTGAAAGTAAAAAATTGATGTGTGTCTTAAGAAACGTTACGTTTGCTTTTACGATGAGAGACTAATCGGGAAGACAGCTTACATAAGGTAGAATTCGTCTTGTAACTCTTGATCCTCTTTGGGAAACTGTGGCGCTTGTGAATTGTATTGTCTTCCGTGCGTGCCCCAACGTTGCGTTGCTCAAGAACTGTCGAAATCACGTCTTCAAACGACGATAAGCCATTTGTTTACATTTTATTTTACAACAGACCCGCGCTTTTACGATAAAAAAAAATCAGTACTAGATTACGTTGCGTTGGTGTTGCAACTTCGTCAAAAGCAGTTTCAAAGAACTTATTATTTAGGTAAACCCTTTCTGATAACCTTAATAAAAGTCAGTTTACGTGATTTTGACCGTTCTCTAATGCGCGCAGAGGGGCAACTTTCATGGTTCACTGTTAGGGGCCAGCGATGCACTATCGCCATACTCGTGCGCGCTGGGGAAATTTTTTTACAAAAGTATTCCTGTAGAGTATTTACAAAAAAAACTAACAGTTACGTCAACACTATGTAGCATTGTAAATACTAAAGTTATTAACTAGTGCGTTTTTCAACGTCCCCACTATTATACGCAGTTAACGGGCTGTGATTATTTTTTCAATGGTTGATTTCAAAAGGGCTCATACATTTCTGCTATTTATTTCTAAATAACCGTTTAAAAATGTTTATGTTTGTTATAGTAAGAAATTTTAAGGTTTAACATGATATAAATTTTAAAAAAAAAATTAGGTTAGAAACTTACGAAGTTTTGTAAAATATTTTTATTTAAAGGAAAAGAAAATTATTTAAAAAAAAAAGTACTTTTATAGGTTGGTGATGGATATTTTCGTATTTAGTAAAACTATGCAATATATTAAAAACAGTTAAAAGTTTGTACGTGATAAAAAGAAATGCAATAAATTAATACCGAAAAACGCATTTTGAAAGCAAAACGATATTTAATGGAAATTTGGTTTGACATTTGGAAACGTTTTATGGCTTATCCTGTAGTCAAACCCGGGACCTCATTCGAAGCCTTCTTGGAGAACTAACCAGGAGTTTCCTGCATACACGGGAAGTTTTTTTCCTCTTTTTTTCAATACGGAGATATCGTTTCTGATACGTGAGGACAGTTCTGAAACTTCCTACAATCGAACTAAATTTGGTAACCATTCTGTCTCCATGTTTTCACGTATTTTTGACGGAGCGAGGTATTAAAAGTAAATACTAGTAATACTGTCATAAATTTCGCTCAGTTCTTTTTGAAAGATTTCAATTTTATACACGTGTTTTGACCAGTCGACAGAAACTTCTCATTATGTTGTACATTATTTATGTAAGGTTTGTGAGAGGTAATCTGCTGGCTGTGAGTGATACAATGGAAGTTTACACGACACAATGGGGTTTTTTTCTGCCTACCGCGTGACAGTATGATACATTTTAAGACCCACGCTGTTGTTCTTTCTTGGTTAATGTTTGTACAACTCGAGATTAACACATTTTAAAATAGACAACGATTTTGCGCGGGAAAAACTGTTTTCGCCATGTTTATCTGCCTGTGACGTCAGTATACATGTTGGACTTTTGTTGTTTACATGTAAATGCCTGAGCGGGTAACGTGTGCATTTGGATTTTTATAATATTTTCTTGTTTCTGAGGATTGTAATGTTATTGCTGTGTCATCGAGCACCAGCGAGTGTTGTATAGTTCCACCAAGCACTAAATGTACTCATGATAAGATACCTATAAAAAAAAACTGGTTTAAGTGTGCTTTTGAGACCAAAAAATAATAAATATCACTATTGCAGTCACAGATGAAACAAAAGCAACACGAGCTAAATATTGTAAGTAAAAAATATATGTTAATATATACCCTATGCCCTGACAACCCTTGTCCAAGTAACTTTAAAATAACACTTGACAAGTTAATTGCGTTGATTAAGAAGTTCCGTATTTCGGAGAGAATTGCTTTCTCTGGCAGGGACAGAATTTTCTTTACATTTTACACAAAACAATTTATTCCTTCCGTTAGTTCGTTTTCTGGGCATACATTTTACAGTTAATCAATAAGTATTGGCGTAATGGTAACATGTTTATCTTTTTTTTTTTTTTTTCACGGTAGCATTTGATAGGCTCATAAAGACTAGTCTAGCTCCACGACAACGTTGACTTTACAGGTGTCAGCGGGCCTATTAAGACTTTTTGACCCTAGCTTAGCGTCAGTCGCTACTTAACGTCAACAAGACTCAGAAATAGCGTCGTCCTTATTATGACCCACCATCNTATTGGCGTAATGGTAACATGTTTTTTTTTTTTTTTTTTTTTTTAACGGTAGCATTTGATAGACGCATAAAGACTAGTCTAGCTCCACGACAACATTGACTTTACCGGTGTCAGCATGCCTATTAAGACTTTTTGACCCTAGCTTAGCGTTAGTCGCTACTTAACGTCAACAAGACTCAGAAATAGCGTCGTCCTTATTATGACCCACCATCAAAATTACGATCGTTAACTTTACCGTCAACGCAACGGTCTAGCGTCACGTTATACGACATCTGTATGAAAATTATACGAATGGTTTAAGTGAAAAAAACAAAGCGTGAAACGTGCTTAAACTTAGTTAATGGTAAAACACGAGGAAGCAAATTTGCGACAAAGTATATGTTTTTTGTGCCTGAAAACCATTTCAGCATTAAGTATATGTGTTTTCTTACCGTAATTGCACTGGCCTAATCCGTAACATGGTAATATTTATTGTAAAGGTGCCTATACGGCCAACGAGAAATTGTCTTTATGTTTCATTTAAAAAAAACTTTGTGGTTTACACTACATGACAGGTATATTTTTTTTGCACTGTGTTACGAAAACGTCCTTTGTAAGATATAAATGCTAATAATATTATCGTTGAGAGTTGCTTCATAATTTTGAGGTTATGTGCTCCTGTTTATGCCAGGTACATAGGCCTACGTTTATATTATTTCTTTAATGAAACTCGTAATCTGTAAAGGTTTAATCTTATCCTACGTTTTGGGGCTGATTAAAACAAAAGTTGCGATTCCAAAAATAACATTATTAATTTATATACGTACGGAAATAAAATGTTCGTGAAATGTGCCCACGAAAAGCTTCACGTTTTTGAGATTGTGAGGTATCTGTTCGCAGGAAAATATTTAAAGCAAGCATAACGACATGCGTATAAAAGGAAAATGTTATTCGTAAGAGCGAAATTCTTGAATAAAATATTTACCTACAAATTTTAATTTCTCTGCCTATTGCCGTACTAAAATGTTTTTTTTTTTAAACGCCTACTGCATTTCAAACATCGACGAAGGCGGCGACAATTGAAGCAAAATCAAGTTAAAAGTATCAATAAATTTTGCAAGGAACATAAGTTTCCAAAAATAATTTCATCCCTTTTTCAAAGCGTCTCTGTAATTGACTGCAGGAGTTTGAAAATTTTACATTTTGAAAGCGTGATAATTTGAAAAGTGCTCATGGGAATAATATTTTGCATGGTAGTNGCGTATAAAAGGAAAATGTTATTCGTAAGAGCGAAATTCTTGAATAAAATATTTACCTACAAATTTTAATTTCTCTTCCTATTGCCGTACTAAAATGTTTTTTTTTTAAACGCCGACTGCGTTTCAAACATCGACGAAGGCGGCGACAATTGAAGCAAAATAAAGTTAAAAGTATAAATAAATTTTGCAAGGAACATAAGTTTCCAAAAACAATTTCATCCCTTTTTCAAAGCGTCTCTGTAATTGACTGCAAGAGTTTGAAAATTTTACATTTTGAAAGCGTGATAATTTGAAAAGTGCTCATGGGAATAATATTTTGCATGGTAGTATCATATATACTATAATTATTTTAATGGTATATATAAAAGTGTAATTTATTTTCCAGGAAAATATCCCTATTCGGTGTTGTAAAATATATCGCGAGGGTTACAATTTCACTTATTAGAAGTTACCTGCTCGTGGCTTACAATATTTTGCATTGCTGCGCACATTTTGTTATACTGTAAAAATTAAGTTCTTAAATGTATATTCTCTAAGAAAAAAATCCCGAAAAACCCCATTATTCATTTTTATATTATTGTTTTCCTTATCGCCAATTTAGACATGTTAACGCACTTTTTGATGAAATATTCTCCGAACCATTGCAATTACAGTAGGGTAGTAGTTTGTGTTTGACATTATTGAAAGCTTTATTCGTGTCGGTGAATAATTCAGTGTTTAAAACATCTCGTATGACTGGCATTGCCGCCGAATCTACTGTATAGTCAATTCGCGGTTACTTCCGACTTTTCTGAAGCGCTGCGCTAAAGTTCTACTTCCAGGATATTCTTGTCTCGTGCATACGAAGGATAACCAAGTCTAGGGAATTACACCAAATGTACAACGCACCGCATTCGTGCGCACTCAATTTGATCATATTTGGCATAAAAACTATTTTGTTACTGGACATTACCAACACATCTATTTTATCCCTATTTTTATTCGTATTAATTATTAAAGTAATATTATAGTTTATGCATAACACATAAATAAAAATTCAATGTAACCAAAAATAAGGTAAAATTATGTTTACATAAGATTATAACGCTTGTGATGCATGGCGTATTTAGGAAAGAACCAAATACGTCATGCACGAGGTGATTTTTCAAGGGTTGGTTTAAAAAGTGTGAAGAAACTGCCAATAGGCTATAACTTTTTTCTTTTCCTTCAGAAGATTTAATTGGAAAGCGAAAACGAAAACGGGGAAGCCACATAAACGCAAAAGAAATGTTTGGGAAAAAACAAAAAAACTTTGTAACATTTCCAGGTGAGAGTCGGTTAACGATCGCGTGTAAGTATAGCTCGCTGCAACCTTTGCAAAAAAAAAGTTTTTTTATAGCGTAGCTGTACTGTAGTCGCTTGAAAGGCCGGTCGTGATTGGTCGGCCGGCAGTTGGCGCGGAGTCGTCGCTCTCGGCGTGTGCAGCCGCGCGAGGGCACGGTCGTGCGGGCGAAAAGGGCGTACGTCTCCTTATTACTGAGCGTCGTTCCCTGCCGGCTAGAAGGTCGTTCCACACGGACACAAATTGCACGGTAAATGCCACATGGTCTCAATATCAGCCATAAATATAAGCTTCCAGACATTTCCGCTGTACTATCCGACGGTATAATTTTTTATCAAATTAACATTCGCTTTTCTCTCTCTCTCTCTCTCTCTCTCTCTCCACCAGGACAGGATCCGTACGGTTTATAATAGTTTTATTTTGCATTTTTGTTTGTACATGCACCCTTTACTTAATAATCTACCGTCAGGTAATAAATACAGTAAAGGAATGGTGGTTTAAAAAAACTCAATATTTTTCGTAAATAAAAATTATGGAAGTACACAATCGACAATCGCGGTAGGTCACAATTGACTGTGGCGCAAGATTTTGTTATATATTTTACGTTAAGAAATTACAGTGTGTAACAATATAAGGTTAATTTGTAAAATGTGACTAACCTAGGAAAAAGTTACTATGGTCCGTTCATGTTAACTTTCAACTTTTCTGAAGCCCTGCTGAAGTTCTATCTTCAGACAACTCCTCAGCCTCTTGCAAGCAAAGCTGGGAAGTTACGTCAGAGGGACAACGCGCCGCATACGTGCACATAAGAATTAACAATTGTGTCTGTCATGCGTGGACTCAGTTCTCAAACAAAACTCAATTAGCGTCCTCGGCAACACTATTCCCTCTCGAGAATCGCAATCTTCATTAACTTCAAGTCTGCCAATTTCAAATTGAACTTTTATAACAAAAAAAAAATTATTGAATAAAGCCTTTTCTCCAGACTAGCTCAGGGTATCGCAGATAAACAATGCCGGAGTGTAGGTGGTTAGAACTAACGTGGGTCCGTTCAGGTTGAGTTTCGTCTCCGCTTCATTAAAATAAATCGATCACGTAGCTGAATAAAGTTTAGTACGATGAAATCTGGAATGNTTATAACAAAAAAAAAATTATTGAATAAAGCCTTTTCTCCAGACTAGCTCAGGGTATCGCAGATAAACAATGCCGGAGTGTAGGTNCAGTGTTTAAAACATCTCGTATGACTGGCATTGCCGCCGAATCTACTGTATAGTCAATTCGCGGTTACTTCCGACTGTTCTGAAGCGCTGCGCTAAAGTTCTACTTCCAGGATATTCTTGTCTCGTGCAAACGAAGGATAACCAAGTCTAGGGAATTGCACCAAATGTACAACGCACCGCATTCGTGCGCACTCAATTTGATCATATTTGGCATAAAAACTATTTTGTTACTGGACATTACCAACACATCTATTTTATCCCTATTTTTATTCGTATTAATTATTAAAGTGATATTATAGTGTATGCATAACACATAAATAAAAATTCAATGTAACCAAAAATAAGGTAAAATTATGTTTACATAAGATTATAACGCTTGTGATGCATGGCGTATTTACGTCATGCACGAGGTGATTTTTCAAGGGTTGGTTTAAAAAGTGTGAAGAAACTGCCAATAGGCTATAACTTTTTTCTTTTCCTTCAGAAGATTTAATTGGAAAGCGAAAACGAAAACGGGGAAGCCACATAAACGCAAAAGAAATGTTTGGGGGAAAAAAAAAAACTTTGTAACATTTCCAGGTGAGAGTCGGTTAACGATCGCGTGTAAGTATAGCTCGCTGCAACCTTTGCAAAAAAAAAGTTTTTTTATAGCGTAGCTGTACTGTAGTCGCTTGAAAGGCCGGTCGTGATTGGTCGGCCGGCAGTTGGCGCGGAGTCGTCGCTCTCGGCGTGTGCAGCCGCGCGAGGGCACGGTCGTGCGGGCGAAAAGGGCGTACGTCTCCTTATTACTGAGCGTCGTTCCCTGCCGGCTAGAAGGTCGTTCCACACGGACACAAATTGCACGGTAAATGCCACATGGTCTCAATATCAGCCATAAATATAAGCTTCGAGACATTTCCGCTGTACTATCCGACGGTATAATTTTTTATCAAATTAACATTCGCTTTTCTCTCTCTCTCTCTCTCTCCACCAGGACAGGATCCGTACGGTTTATAATAGTTTATTTTGCATTTTTGTTTGTACATGCACCCTTTACTTAATAATCTACCGCCAGGTAATAAATACAGTAAAGGAATGGTGGTTTAAATAAACTTAATATTTTTCGTAAATAAAAATTATGGAAGTACACAATCGACAATCGTGGTAGGTCACAATTGACTGTGGCGCAAGATTTTGTTATATATTTTACGTTAAGAAATTACAGTGTGTAACAATATNTGGTAGGTCACAATTGACTGTGGCGCAAGATTTTGTTATATATTTTACGTTAAGAAATTACAGTGTGTAACAATATAAGGATAATTTGTAAAATGTGACTAACCTAGGAAAAAGTTACTATGGTCCGTTCATGTTAACTTTCAACTTTTCTGAAGCCCTGCTGAAGTTCTATCTTCAGACAACTCCTCAGCCTCTTGCAAGCAAAGCTGGGAAGTTACGTCAGAGGGACAACGCGCCGCATACGTGCACATAAGAATTAACAAATATGTCTGTCATGCGTGGACTCAGTTCTCAAACAAAACTCAATTAGCGTCCTCGGCAACACTATTCCCTCTCGAGAATCGCAATCTTCATTAACTTCAAGTCTGCCAATTTCAAATTGAACTTTCATAATAATAAAAAAATTATTGAATAAAGCCTTTTCTCCAGACTAGCTCAGGGTATCGCAGATAAACAATGCCGGAGTGTAGGTNCAGCCTCTTGCAAGCAAAGCTGGGAAGTTACGTCAGAGGGACAACGCGCCGCATACGTGCACATAAGAATTAACAATTGTGTCTGTCATGCGTGGACTCAGTTCTCAAACAAAACTCAATTAGTGTCCTCGGCAACACTATTCCCTCTCGAGAATCGCAATCTTCATTAACTTCAAGTCTGCCAATTTCAAATTGAACTTTCATAATAATAAAAAAATTATTGAATAAAGCCTTTTCTCCAGACTAGCTCAGGGTATCGCAGATAAACAATGCCGGAGTGTAGGTGGTTAGAACTAACGTGGGTCCGTTCAGGTTGAGTTTCGTCTCCGCTTCATTAAAATAAATCGATCACGTAGCTGAATAAAGTTTAGTACGATGAAATCTGGAATGTCTTGAAGGTCCAGTTGATCTGGTCGTAGGCAGGAGCATTCTCCTGGATGCTGCAGGACATCTTGAAGTCTCGGGCATGTAGTTCAATTACAGTCCCAGCACTTAAACTACACACCGCGGTAGTTAGACTCACTAAACCTGTAAAAAATAACGCAGGCATCGACCAGCACAGGCTTGCTTCTCACTGTTTTGGCTCACGCGTCTTCGTCTACATCGAGACTAACTGTTTACACGTACGAACTCGGGAAATTACCTTAAAATAAAATAAAAATTCCGTTAGGCCTAACCCACGCGCGTAAGCGTCCTGCCGTCGGAAACGAAAATGGCTAAAATCTCATTCAAAAAACTTGATTAAAAACGCGTTCGAAAATCAACCAATCACGAGAGTGCTAGAGGCAAAAATTACTCATCACGCCACGTAGTTGCTATGGCAGCGGATCAACGAATGACTGCTCAGTAACTAGGGTCTTCTAAATGTTACAAATACAACAAACTGGAAAGACCTATTTAATGTGCTGCAAAACCAAAATAAATCAGAAAATTACCTAAGCAGTTAATTTACATACTAAATAAAATAATTGCGCCAAAGAAAATTACGTACGTGAAATAAAATTACGCCTGGAAATTACATAAATAAGCAAATAATTGAAATGCTGAATACGGCACATATTCACGACGCGACGTTGCAGAAATCGTATACAACTCAGAAAATTGTTCTGTTCGACGGGAACGAGTAGAAGAAACGGGACCTGGTAATGCAGGACGTTCAGGAAATTGAGTGTTCGTGGACATGCGTTAGTGTATATCTATGCGGATTCAGGGCCTAGTCTTAATTGATAAACTTAGTGATATTTTTTATGTCAAACTTTTTATGGGTTTCTTAAGGGGGAGAGAGAAATACTTTTTTGTATCACCAGTTCTTGAGTCGTAAAATGTATTCAACCTTCGTTATTAAAGTTTTTCTTTGACCAAGATGATCGGATTAACTGTTATATTAATGGAGTGCATTTATTTGTTCACAATGTAAAATAAATAAGGATTAATTATTTTACAAATCTGCGAGTTATTACGCTTAGCTGCATTAAAAAAGCAGAAAGCTAAATAAATAATTTTAACGATTGCAATTGTTTACTTAACACTTTTAATTCGACTTTAAGCCATGGAACTACTTTCCCTCCTTCGTTACCAACTTTACTGGGCGTTAAAATATATGCAGTGATTTTTTTTCTAAGGTTGATTNAACTACTTTCCCTCCTTCGTTACCAACTTTACTGGGCGTTAAAATATATGCAGTGATTTTTTTTCTAAGGTTGATTTCAAAACTGCTCACTTAATCTTGAACGGCCTTTACTTGTATGCACGTCATTGTATTGTTCCGCCGCGTATAAAATTAACATGGCCGTGAACCTACTCACTTTATTGATGCGTCGGTCAAGTGAAACTCTAAATTATTTTAGAAAAGTACATACTTAACAAATTTGCTGATTCCTGCACAACGTTGACGGGTAGGCACTTGCCAGTGGGGATAGTGGTCTACGTAAACCTGGCAGCACTTTTGGCCGGGCCGTGGTGTATTGTAGCCAGNAACTACTTTCCCTCCTTCGTTACCAACTTTACTGGGCGTTAAAATATATGCAGTGATTTTTTTTCTAAGGTTGATTCCAAAACTGCTCACTTAATCTTGAACGACCTTTACTTGTATGCACGTCATTGTATTGTTCCGCCGCGTATAAAATTAACATGGCCGTGAACCTACTCACTTTATTGATGCGTCGGTCAAGTGAAACTCTAAATTATTTTAGAAAAGTACATACTTAACAAATTTGCTGATTCCTGCACGACGTTGACGGGTAAGCACTTGCCAGTGGGGATAGTGGTCTACGTAAACCTGGCAGCACTTTTGGCCGGGCCGTGGTGTATTGTAGCCAGGCACACGTGCATTCTATAGCAGTTTTTGTGTCAGCATTAAACAGCAGCAAATATTTGCTTACGGTGCAGGTTTCTGTCCGTTGCAGTTTCTTCACGAATGCTAGCATGTGCGTCCGTTTCACTACATACTGACGTGTGGCTTTATGTTTTCACAGGACGTTCGCAAAACCGGCTGCGAAAAAAAAAAACGTGCTGTTGAGGCCAGGAACATAATTATTGTTCCCCAGTTCGTGTGTACCGCTCGGAAATCGCAAGCAAAATCCCTGGCAAATGTGTGGAACACAAACACCTTTAGGGGGCCGCGGTGGCGTAGTGGTCAGACCACTCGCCTCTCACCATGGCGAACCGGGCTCGATTCCCGGCGGGACCGCTCCCGGATTTTCGCCNTTTTCGCATTTGGGAATCGTGTCGGTCGATGCCGCTAGTCGATGGGTTTTCTCAGAGATCTCCCGTTTCCCCGCCTTTACATTCCCGCGTTGCTCCATACTCGCCTCGCTTCACCCACATCGGCTCGCGAGACCTCGATGTTAAAAGCCGCCCAAATCTCTTCACTCCACAAGCCTCTTCCTTATTTATACCTCAAACTTTTTTTTTTCTGCTTGCTGGCTTAATTAAGGTTGTGCCGACAGTTGGGACGAAACTTGTACAGCTGGGTTGCGTGCAAACTTTCTATTTTTCTATCTGTTGTCAGTAATAGCATAGTAATACGGACAGCGAAACCACGCATGACAACAGACGTACCCGACAAATATAGTCCCTTCGCGGTTTCTTCACACTTTTTTTTATCAAACCTTTGAAAAATCGCCTCATGAATTACGCGTTTAGTTATTTCCTAAAAACGCCGTGTATCACAACCGTTTTATACCTCTGTTAACATATACCGTGTTCAACTTTTCAAACCTCCCGCCTGGTTACAGAGTAGGGAAGTACCCAAGAGACGAAATAGCACGGCGGTTCTTCGGATGTGAGCGTACCCGTTGGCTGATTGGCTGCGCGAGACTCTGGGAACGGGCATTGTGTCTGATTGGCTGCTGCACGCTGCGAAAGGGGCCCCTATTGGCTGGGCTGCCTGTTGGGCAAACAGGTTACCGGGAGCTGATTGGCAAACGGCGTTCATGTTGACGACCAGTAGCGCCATTTTGCTGATGTGTGTGGCTGTAGTTCACGGTATAAGCGGCTGTTTTGCTCCTGTATTCATAAGTACTATGTGATTACATCGTTGTCGAACGCCCGCACCAGTCTGGAAGCTCGAGGACCCCCCCCCCAACCACCTAACTGTATAGCTGGTGGAATTTTTTTTGGGTTGA
>NQII01005662.1:0-11121 GCA_002778355.1 Clitarchus hookeri | reverse complement strand
TTTTTTTTAAATTTTATTATTTTAAGTGTGGTACGCATGACGTTGTGGACGGATACCGACGTTCTTCGGAGTTGTGTAAACTAACCGCTGTGGTTGTTTCAGGCGAAATCTGACACGCTCTCAGGACACTCGACGGTGCACGATTACAATTACATCTGGCTCCCTGCTAAGTCGACCTCTGACATTTTGTACTCTCTAAAGTCCTTGTGTGTGTTTGTAGCAGGTTTAAGCAAGGTTTCTCGTTATTTATTTGTACTAGGTTTTCAGTGTTGTTGGGCATTCTTGCTGTTGTTGATCTGCGTGAAGAATGCACGAATGAGATGAAAGAGTGGTGGGAAAGCGCCGGAATTAAAAAGTTTGAATTTCTGGAGAAACCCCGTTATCCCTTAAGAGGGATAGTTGAACACCATCTTTGATTTATACATTTTTTATTACTTATCCTTGAGATTGGTTTCTGAAAATGTGACTTTGTTAGTGCATAGGAAGTTTTTAAATTGTTTTGAAGACGAATATCGTTTGAGTTCTTGTACTGCTATCGCTTTTGTAGCCATTCTACGAAGGTAATCAATAATTAATTACCATTTATTTCTCTCGATAGAACTAACAANTCAAATTAAGAGTATACATTCAGAAATTCCATGGTCCTTTCGAAAAGGTGAAGCTCAAACTTAATAGGCTGCCATGCATTTATTCGCGTGCGTATTCTACGTATTCAGTATTCAGGTGAACAGCGCTGTGATAGTCTGACTCAGCGGAATTTATATTTAGGAAAGTGGATATCTTGTGGTTAATTTGGGTCTCCAACCTGGCTTGAAGATAGGGACGGGAGGCTTATCAATATTAAATTTAATAATTAAATTTGATCAAGTTAAAAAAAAATTAGGTCGTCTTAATATACTCCCGGGCATGAGCGGAAACTTGAAAGTTAAAAATAAATTATGCTTCAACCAAAAAGGCTTCTTCCGTCTTTTAAACGGCAATAGCTTTCAAATTTATTTCTAAAGTTAGCATTTTTTTTTACTAGTAACGTGTATCCTGTGTTCAGAAGAATGCCTGCTTTACGGCAGTCTGTACCTTGCTAATATCAGATTCTAAAAAATTAATTAGGAATGGAAGTAACGGGAAGCACGCCCATAATGTGGTCAACGTCTCCAGTTTGAAGTGAAGGAGTAGTGAGGCGACGACTGCTGATAGCTCAACATACTATTCTGAGAAGACACCGTGTAGGGTTATTCCCGGGCGTGTTGACGCGCCAGCAAATAACGGTATCATAACGTGGTTTGTGGAATCCGCCCGTTACCTCTTTCCCGTGAATTTTCCCTCGGTACGCTTCTTAGAGTTGCTTTTACAATTGGAAAATTGAGAATTGTGCAGTAACTGCAGTTCTCGCTCACGGAACTACGTCGTAAGTCCAGCCAATGAAAACTCGCGACAAGCCTGCCCTCTTTACTTTTCAGGATAACTATTCCAGACGTTACCTCGTATAACACAATCAGGTCGTTCTTTGTGGCGGGCACGCTTATTATTGTCATCTAAATTCACAAATATAAACGTACGCATATACATGTCTTTTTTAATATTTCTGGTGCTTGCATTTCTGTAATTTAACAGGTTCACGCCAACAACACCGACTGCTCTGTCCTGATTGGACACTGCCACAAAACGTTTAGTTTAACGATTTTTTTTTTTTAACATTTATGTAAAATCCAACTACACACACGACCGGCATGCCTAGCTCTTCTGTTTACGTCATAATTCTAAAGTAATCGCTTAGTTGAATTGTGTTCTTAACTCTATGCCCCGTGCTTTGTTTATGAAATACGGGGTACATTCCTCGCCGGAACATTCGGTGCTAGCCAAGTTGACAAATATACTGCGTTGTATAGCGCGTGAGATAATCATTGCAACGATAAATAACTGAACACAGTCACAGTTATCCTCATAGACTAAAGATCTTTTTTCTCCTCGAAAAATTTACACGCACCCAAGATATAGTCTCACAAACGACTACAATTTTTTGACGATTCTGAAAGTGGTCTTGTTTGCCGTTGTTTCCGTGTCAGAGTATTCTCTACTGACTTACTGCACAAGTTGACAGTCAGCTGAGTGAGTTTATGTAAACATCTATATTCGGTTGTGTATTTGAGGCAGGTCGGGGATACACCGCTGTATCCATGGAAACAGCTGTAAATAGTACTTACTGCCTTCAAAAGTGTATTTTAAAAAAGTGCACTTTTTCGTGAGACAGGCTATATCTGACATATTATTAACGTTTTTGTACAGCCTTGTAACATAAAAAAAAACTATACATTTCGAGTATAAACGTATTTCCTGGACGTCTGTTGTGCGGTCTCGTAAGGGCGAATATGTGCTCTAACCGCATGCGGAAATCGACCGTGGGTATCTGGTGTTTTCACTCGTGTATCGCCGATGGTTTGACACTCATCCACATTACTCAGAATTCGAGAGTCGAACCTGTACAAATATTCAGCGCAGTTACCGTCGACTTAAGCGAGCCCTATGTTGTACAAAATCCCTGGCTTGGTTCCTTAAAAATATGTTTATGGACTCTCCTCTTAGTTTTAACGTAGGTTAGAAAAAATCACCTTGCGTCATTATCGTTAGACACTGAACCCTANCATGGACTCTCCTCTTAGTTTTAACGTAGGTTAGAAAAAATCACCTTGCGTCATTATCGTTAGACACTGAACCCTATTTAATATTGGCGGATGTTCTCTTTCATCAATTAATGCGCATTTTGTACGTCCAGTATGTTCAGAACTTAAGCACGAAAAATAAATCGATATTGTAAAATCGGTAATTAAATATCTCTTCAGGTAACGCTCATGATTTTTTATGTTCAAAAATCTAAATTTTCCCCTTGTACTTGCTTTCTCTTTAATATTGAACTTTCGATAATTAAATGGTTTAATATGTTTAGCTCGGGCACGAGTCTGCCTCTCGAAAAAAGGCAGAAAGCTCGAAGAATCTACAGTTTGCAAATCTGTTTCGAAAGCGTTCCTCACGCCAGGGGTGCGAAAACTCTCCGAGACCCCCGTAGAACGCGATGGTCATTTATTTCTCGCAGCCATCGTCGAGCGTGTACGAAAACGACGCGCCCACGTCCGGCGCGGGAAGGCGGTTTGAAAAGTTGGCAACACTGCGGTGGCGTGTGCTGCTTGGCTCGATGTTGCACGGAGGACGACCCGAAGGCCGCCTCTTCCAAGTTCAAGGCTTCCCGCTTGTCCTGCTCCTCCCAACNCGATGTTGCACGGAGGACGACCCGAAGGCCGCCTCTTCCAAGTTCAAGGCTTCCCGCTTGTCCTGCTCCTCCCAACCTCGTTCTCGCAGCCCCCTAGGGCCGTGGCAACACTACCGCGAACACAGTTCCCTGCTCGCGACTTCCCTGCCAACGGACGTCTAGCATGCCCCGCCCGGTAAAGGAACCAAATAANCGATGTTGCACGGAGGACGACCCGAAGGCCGCCTCTTCCAAGTTCAAGGCTTCCCGCTTGTCCTGCTCCTCCCAACTTCGTTCTCGCAGCCCCCTAGGGCCGTGGCAACACTGCCGTNGCTTCCCGCTTGTCCTGCTCCTCCCAACCTCGTTCTCGCAGCCCCCTAGGGCCGTGGCAACACTGCCGTGAACACAGTTCCCTGCTCGCGACTTCCCTGCCAACGGACGTCTAGCATGCCCCGCCCGGTAAAGGAACCAAATAAATTAATAAAGATTTACCACACCTCCTTACTTTTAACATAATAATAAGATTAGAAAGCTAATTAAAAACCTTACCCAACACAGTAATTTTAAAGCCATAGCCTCTTGTTTTTATACTTTACTTGCATTTGAACTTAGTAACTTTAATCTTAATTTAACTTTAAATTTAATAATAACAGAAGCCAGTATTTGATCGGTATGGCTAACATAATAGAAATTAGTTTAGATTAAAAAAAATATATTTGGACGGCTCTTACGGCTGTTCAAGTGCCCAATTTTTTTCCCCCTGCATTTTAAAGATATTTTCCGGTTTTGCGACTCAATATAAATAACTATTGGATGTAAATTCCAATTCAGTTTAAAAATAACTCTCGGTTCATTTTTTTTTTTTTTAGGAGAATAATCAGCATTTTAACATTAAAATTTGTACCAAACAAATTTCAAAACGTTATATGAGCACAACGTGTAATTTCAGCTTAAGTTTTTTTTTAAACGCCTCGAAGAAATTTCTTTAGTGTGTGGCATTTTGTTCGCCTATGATTAGGGTTTAACTTTTAGCTATTTTTGGATTTCAATTTTATTATAAAACTTTAAATAAAATTATGGCCGAACCAAAGGAAGATATTCCGTGAAATTTCTTTACCGTATTCAAATGACCTTGACAATTAATTTTAACTGTAGCCAAACATGATAATTATGCAAGATTTCTCTGGTTGCATGCCAATACATATAAATCATAAATTCATGTGTTTTCTGTCATTAATCTTTGTAATATAATTTCTAACTGTAGCCAAACATGATAATTATGCAAGATTTCTCTGTTTGCATGCCAATACATATAAATCATAAATTCATGTGTTTTCTGTAATTAATCTTTGTAATATAATTTCCAATGGTTTTTTATATTTGTATCAATATACTATTCGATGCAATAAAACCGAATTATAAAAATCCTAAAAATATCTATAGTAATTTTTGGCACTTGGAACACCTTAACATCGAGGTCTTGAGAGCTGGCGAGGGTTAAGCGAGGTGAGTATGGAGGAACGCCGGAATCTAAGGACGAGGAAAGTGGGAGATACCCGAGAAAACCCCCCGACCAGCGACATTGTCCGGCACGATTCCCACATGCGAAAATCCGAGACGAGTAGTCCAACCACTACGTGGACCAATCACAGAAGAAATAAAAACGAGCGAGCTAGTATTTGAATTGTAACTTGTCCCGTGATGAAACTGCTAATTTTTTCAGGTATACAGTTTTACCTAATGTGTGTGTGTGTGCGCCGATCCCATCATATAGGAGAAAAAAGGTACGGTATTTGGGAAAGTATGTTGGCACAAACTATNGGGGGGGGGGGGTGGCTCCCCGAATTAATTCCAGTGATAATTCCTACTTCAGTTGTAATATGTAGAACTAACGGTGAACCGCTTGCATCATTCTGTTAAAAATGTATTTTATTTTTAGGTGTTTACCTGACCTGTATAAAAAGGTGTTGAATTCGTGCATAACCGCACGCACAAACATCAACACTCAGTATGATAGAAGGGGGTTGGGGGAGATTAAAATCACGTAGGCATTGTCACAGTAATTTTGAAACTTTTTTTTTTTTTTTTTTCCTTCATGAAACAGTAAGTCGGCATCTGCGTTTCATCCACACGTACAGTTGTGTTTCTTTGTATAAGGCAACGTAACCGAACTGTCGACTAGCTTTCAAATAATTCTACTATTGGCCGGGGGGGGGGTAGGTAATAGGCAAGAACTTTGTTCCTTTCAACCAAGGCCAGTGCTGTGTCGTGCAGCCTCGCCAGAACTCTGTCTGTGTTGTGTTATTTGTGCAAACAGAATTTACTGGAACGACGTTTGTGCAGTATTGTGCCAATTTTGGCGTGACGAACGGAATGATAAATTAACTGTTTAGCAGTTTTTCACTTCTCTGACAAATATGGCGACGTTCATGACGTTTCGGTGACGTCACGTATGACTGTGATGTGCAGTTGAGAAAACCAACCTAAGGTAGAATACTGGGACGGCTCGGTGCAGCATCCGCGGAAAAGCGAACATCTAGCGACGGGGCACGTCAAATGGCATAGTCGGCTGCGCGGTGAACTCGCACTTGTTGGTTTCTCTCTCTGTCTATCACATCTCCGCCTCTTAGTCCTCCACGTCATTCGTGAAATTTTTTTTTACATCGTACCTCGCCGCTCGCCACAAGCCATGCGTCAGAAGGGGGTGGTGGGGGGGGTGGCCAGTGTTGCCAACCGTAGCGGAATTCCGCTACGCATAGCGAAATTTAAACCTTGGGTGACAAAGAGGCGAAACGTGATAAGCACAGATAATGTAGCGACTTTCTAGCATGCTGCTGGTATCTCCCCCCTCCCCCCTTTTAATTCCTACTCATAACAATCCATTGATGGTTTAAAACTGATCGGAGCAAAAGGAGTTTTTTTTTTTTTTAAAGCTTCAACATTATTTTTAGTTAGCTGGTGTTTTAATATTTTTCTAGTTTTCTAAACATGTATATTTTTGTGCGACGACCACGTAATTCAGCTCCTGCCACTAAATTCTGGCTGTTGCTACCATTCACCACGGCGCTGAAGACAGACAGTGGAATGTTCAGAATTCATCTTTATTATGCAATGAATGTCTGATGTCTTTACTCTTCTGATTTAATCACTTGTTACCATAAAAGTAAGCTTTTCCTCCCATAAATAGTTGTGTAGCAGTTCTGTAGCCGCCGTCCGCGACGGTTCGGATTTCTGGACGTCGGAGTCGCGACGTCATTTTGCGTGCGCGCCGTCTGACCGTTTGGCGAGTTTGCTGGACTTATGATTTTTGGATACTTCGTATTTTGGAGAATTTGTAGTGTTTGTTCACGCTTTTCGTTGGTTTATCGAGAATTAGAGTAAAGTAAAAAATATATATAGTTGTGTAGCGGCATCTTATTAGAGCTGTAGCGAAAATCGCCTCTTTTCATGTGGCAACACTGAGTAGGGCAGCGCTGCGCTGGAGTGGCTGGTCGGAGAGTGAGATTAGTAGTTGACGTGTCTGCCGCTGGCGGCGCCACGTGACTGCTCGTGACACGCGACCCCGCATGACGGCAACCACTTGAGCCGAGTAATCACAGGGCATGCACTCGTTTACGGCGTGGGAAAGGCAGCCGTCGCCGGTACACAGAACAAGAAACTATATTAAAATTCAATCACGGCGAGAATTTTTTTCTAGTAATCTTATCGCCATAGCAGTGGCGTGTGGTGAAGTGTTGCAAGGTAAGCTGGCGTCAGCTCTATGCTGTACCGTGTTGCTTGCTAGTTTACACTGCCATTACTAAAACGTAGCTCGGCAGCTGACGTCACAGGACGCGTGTGATGGGTCCCTTGCTGCTCGCTCGTGAGTGGTCGGAACGCATTCAGCTTCCATATGCTGCACGGTGGTTACTGGTTCCTGCTGCGTGCACCGAGAATGTACAGCAGTGAACAAGCACCAGCTTACTTTGCAACCCTTAACCACACTCCGCTGTTCCACAGAAATCTCAAAAGTACTTTTTTTATATATAGACCCTGTTAAAAATTTACGTGTAGGACAGGAATAACAGAATTGTTGTACATACTCATAACAGGATACATAACATCAAACCAGTTACGTGAATACATCAACTGGAATATAACATGCAATAGAAATTCATAAACAGTATAAAAACTGGTTGTAATATGGCTTCGGGCATAGTTTTACCTTATGGTCATGTATTTCACATCGCACGTTGTCTGGAACGCCTGTTACTTCAGAACACCAGAAATCACGACTACGCTTATAGCAACAAGTAGTGTAGTAAGCCCATATATATATATATATATATATATATATTAAAATTCAATTATCAGTACCTCTAATGTGATTAGGAAGGCCAGTGTAAAGTTTTACGTAATAAATACAGAGGAGAAACAGCGTCTTATTCCGCAAACAACAGTCTCACACCAACAAAATGGCGTCACTGGCCAGCGACATATCGAGACGCCGTTAGCCAATCAGCGCCTGGTAACGTACTTTCCAGCCGGCGGCCTGAGCAATAGAGAACGTTTCGTAATACGCAGCAGCCAATCGCACACATGCGCGTTTTCGAAAATTCGCCGGTGCATCCACCGATGTACATAAGGACGTTCGAAAATTACCGTTTCGGTTTAGTTAAGTTAAACCAATTGATCCACCGCCAGTCCAACCGGCTTGAAAATTCGGTGGATTGGTGGATATGCACCAAAACATCAACCGTCGAATTTTCGGACGCTTTCTCTAAAAAATAAATTTTAACATATCTCCCAATTTTCAAGGATCCGAAAATATTCTAAAGTAATTCAGACGTCGAGTTTTACAAATGGGCTAATAAAAACTTTAGAATTGGTGTGTAATGGCATTAATTTGTGTCTGGAAGTAGACGAAAAATACCGCCAAAAATCAAACTGACGTTTGAAGAATGCCTCAACCTGTGTACACGGGTGTATAGGCTGCTCACGGTAAACTGAGCGCTTTAGAAAGCCCTTATTCTTACACCAAACTTAAAATTAACATCGGCCTGGTCTCCTTATTCACGCGTCGTTAAAGTAAGCCTGTAAAATTATTGTAAAGATAAATTGTTTTAATATTCACAGATATTTTTACCTGACACTATAAATGCAATGTTAAAGCACAGAGCTACTTGCCCTTCGTCATTACAAACTTTACTGGGTGAATATCACTTACTGTGCACGTTAAAATACATGCAAGCAGGGGCAATGCCATTTCTAAAAGATTGATGCCTAAAGTACTCACTGTGCCATGAACAGACTAAAGGTGAAACATCCGCTTATACCGCTAATTNCTAAAAGATTGATGCCTAAAGTACTCACTGTGCCATGAACAGACTAAAGGTGAAACATCCGCTTATACCGCTAATTACAATTTCACACATCGGCATAATGGCGGTACCAGCCAGCAATATGCCGGAACGCCGTTTGCCAATCGACGCCTGGCAACCTACTTGCCAGTTGGCATCCCAGCCAATAGGGAACCTTTCGCAGCACGTGGTACCCAATCACACAAGGCCTCGCGCAGCGAATTAGTACACTCACATCAAAGAAACCGCCACGCCATTTCGTATCTGTGTACTTATGTACTCTGTGCCCAGCGTTGCCAACCTAGTTGATTTTGCGCTCGTTTTTAGTGGTATTTAGTACTAATTAGCAGATAATTATTACTTTTGGCTGGTAACGGAATTGTCGTCTGTCTTTTAAGAAAATGTACAGGATAAAATAGCATTTATAAGTGTTTGTGTATTGGGCTCTTTAAGTGAGTGAGTGAAGAGATTTTTGCGGCTCTTAANGATAAAATAGCATTTATAAGTGTTTGTGTATTGGGCTCTTTAAGTGAGTGAGTGAAGAGATTTTTGCGGCTCTTAAGGTAGAAGTAAAGTGGATCTCCTTATAGTGATGCAACCCTCAACACAATAAATGCAGAACACTTNCGCCGGGATTCGAACCCGGTTCGCCTTGGTGGGAGGCGAGTGGTCTTACCACTATACCACCGCGGGTCCTGGGCTCGTAAGTTTCTGTCTTCCTCACTTTATCATATTCCGAAGTGTGTCTCTCATTTACAATTATACAAGTGAAAAATATTCAGAGAAAGAGGGTTGGAGAGGCGACTATAATTTTAATTTTTGAATACAATAACAGTCGGTACATTTTGCCGATGAACTCTTCAGTTTTTGTTATGCAAGTCGGGTACAAGCGACTGCCGTCATTATAGAACTAAAACTTTTTAAAGTGGTAAATAATTAAATAAAATATTTTTTCCTCAAACTAAAAACATGTGTTGTTACTATTATTATAAATACATTTTAGCGGAATTTGTAGCAGATTTTGCAACTAAGCCTAGCGGATTTTCCGTGTAGGATTTGACAACACAGTGCCTACGCAGTGTCACAGACTAAGTAAGAATACAGAGGTGAAACAGTCGCTTATTTCGCGAACTCGAGTCGCACGAGCCGGTAAAGTGGCTTCACTGGTCATTGACATGTCCGCCGTTCGCCAATCAGCGCCTGGTGACTTTACTTGCCAGCCAATAGGGCACTGTTCTTAGCACGCGGTAGCCAGTAAGACACAAGGCCCGTTCCCAGAGCCTCGCACAACCTATCAGAGAATGAGTACGCCCATGTCAAAGGAGCCGCCATGCCATTTCGTCTCTGGGCACTTCTCTACTCTTGGAAGGGGGGGGGGGGGAGAGACTGCGTATCACAACAGCCGCATGGAAACTTAGTAAGTATAGTCCATTCACGGTTACTTCCAACTTTTCTGAAGCCCTGCTAAAGTTTTATTCCTCCACCTCGCGCAAACAAATTTTAACCGAGTTAAGGTTTATTCTACTCAGGTTAAGAACAAAACGTGGTTTCTTATGGGAGAGTTTGGCACAAGAAAAATTTCCGTCGCTAGGTGCACGGTGTTCGAAAAGGCAACTTTTAATTTTAAAAAAAAATTGTAATGCTTGAATAATAAAAGAGAAAGATTTTACTTAGTTACGAAGTTATTTTTTATTTGATTTATGATTATTACAATTAACTTGTTTTTTAACTTAGGAAAAATCTAGTGCACATGGGACACTAGCGCTTACCTAGCGGCAAAAATTTTTGGTTGCCAAACTTTTTAAAAATTTGTTTTCCCAATCCGTAGCAGAAGTAACTTGAACCAAGTCTAGAAAATTACACCAAAGGAACCGCATTCGCGCGCACTCACTTTAATAATATTTTGCATGGGAGCTATTTATTACTAGGCATTACCTTTTTATTGTATTAATTAAATTGAAAATGTGATGCTTTTATATTAAGGCTCCCGCTTACTTGGCGCTTTCACCGCGTTGCAGAGTGTTTGGAATACTGTCTGTGTTACGAAGCTATTACACGTGCGTCCAATGTGCTGATCTACGCAAAGAACACACACTTCAGACCAGGGCTGTTGACTGCTTTCAAGACGTCACGCCATTTTAGAGTACTGCAAAATTAAAAACCGCTTTATCACAAAATGTACGCGTCTGATACGTACAAAATTACTCAAGGGCTTTGCATTGAACCTTCCTACAGACTTTCCACCAATAAAATAACAGGGTCGCCGCTGGAAGTCCCATAGCAGTGCGACGAGAACGCTGCACGCCAGTTCCGAGCCTTGCGCTTAGCGGCGAGGGCGCACTTTATGCGCGTGGCAGTGTCGCCCTTATCGCTCCCGCGCTTCTCGGTCTCAAACGCGGAAAATAGCTCCAGTAGGCGGGAGCCTTGACAGAAGTATAAAAGATTGTGATACATGACATCTAGGAGAAAAAAAAAACTAAACACGTCCTACACACGATAATTTTTCAAAGGTTTGATTAAAAACGTGTGAAGAAACCGCGA
>NQII01005661.1:121540-145208 GCA_002778355.1 Clitarchus hookeri | reverse complement strand
TTTCAGAGTGTTTTGACGAAATGCTTTCGCACGAGGGTCCGTGGTGGCTGAGCGGTTAGCCTGCTCGCCTCCCCCCTAAGGCGAATAGGACTCAATCCCCGGCCGGGTCACTCCCGGATTTTCGCAAGTGGGAATCGTCCCGGACGATGCCCCTGGTCGGCGGGTTTTCTCGGGGATCTCCCGTCTCCCCCTACTTCCATTACGGTGTTGCTCCATTCTCATCTCATTTAACCCTCATATGCTCTCAAGACCTCGTTTTTAAGAGCTCGACTCAATTCAAAGCAATGTATCTCGAAACATATGTACTCTAGGAACATGCACTGAACCTTGTCACAGTCTTTCCCCCAATAAAACTACAGGGTCACCTTTGAAAGTCCCACAGGTAGACGCAGCACGACGAGAACACTGCACGCTGGTTCAGAACCCCTGCGCGTAGCGGCGACGGCGCACTTGTAGCGCATGCCATTCTAGTCCTTACAGCTCTTTTGCTTCTCGGCATCAAACGCGGGAAATAAAAGCTCCAAGCAGGCGGACCCTTTAACACTTTTGACACGCGGCGAAATAATCGCTTGCAACAAGTAAGATGCTTGATATCTACATGTGTCTGCGAGGAGTTAAACATTTCGTTGGCCGTTGCTTATTGTATCTTCTGCCATCTCTCTTGTTCACTTGTCCACAGAGAGATCATCAGGTGTACTGACGAATGGTTGTTGATTCCCCTCCCCCCCATCACCCACTTGTGTTCAAGGGTGTGGCCATATTCACATCCACCAATAACAACAGTGAATCGAATAAATAGTGTTAATTAGTTTATCAATCCCATTCAGGAATATTATTGTCGAGCGGTTTTTTTTAAGGCGCGCAATACTTTTGAGGAATATATATTTTTTTTCTTCTTATGCTTGTTGCTTATCAGTAGGGGCAGTGATATTTCGCGAAAATATTTCGAGACAAGATACAGTCCAAAGCACTGTAGAGTAGTCCAGCTTCTTTGATTGGCTAAAAAATGTTCTGGCTCGTGTTAACGGCTTGCGCACGAATCACGAAGGTTCAGTGTCGGAGTTACTTAGTCCTGAGTGGCTTGGTCAAAGACGGACACGGCACCAGCAGCCAATGGAGGTATAACAACAGCTGAGGCGTGTATATAGTGTTGAAGTATACTGTGTGCTCCGATTTTTACTCGAAAAGTCACTGGCTCTAGTTATGGGTCTTGGGTCTTGGGTCAAGTGTCGAGCGTTTTTTGGAATTAGTTGGAAGTTTTCTAAAATTTGTAGGATTTTTTAGAATTTGTTGGCTTCAAGGTACTGAGGTCAAAGGTCAAGGTACATGATTCAAAATTTCGACATGCAGGCCATTTTAATCTGAAAACGAGTTATTAAGTTAATTTTTAATATTACGAAACCGGTGATATGGATTTACTCCACGAACTTCAGCCATACGCGCCAGTAAAATAGCTTCACTGGCCACCAACATGGCGGAACACCGTTCGCCAATTAGCACCTGGTTATTTACGTGGCATCCGGCAGGCCAGCCAATAGAGAACGTTTTGCAGCACCCAGTAGCCAATCAGACACAAGGTCCGTGTACAGGCCGTGGCGCTGCCAATCAGAAAGCGCGTACGCACACACTGGAAGGAGTCGCCATGCTCTTTCATCACTATGATATGACGCACATGGTGTACATAGCATAAAGAAGTAAAAACCAGGGTTTGAGATTGCAGCATCCGCAACTATTACTTGGCGTGACTTCCTTGGCGTTATTTGCGTGACTTGGCGTTATAATGGTAGTCTCCGAGTAACATACGCCAAGTTTTTAACACCGGCCAACGAGAATGTGAAACGGCAAAAAACTCCTGCAGCCAACTTATGCGTACAAAAAATATTGCGCTGGTGCAAAGAATTATTTAACCGAATATCCGTTTTGTATTTGGTTGGTGAAATTGAAGTACAATTACTGTAGTTCGAACAATTATAGCTATCGCATGTTGCTTTTGAACACATCTTGCCCTCTGTCTATGCTTTAGCACCTCTCCAGTTGCTAAATGGGCCGTAAACAAAGGAGAGGCCTCGAAGAATGATCATTTATAACTTGTGGTAAGAGATGCTACCATCTCGCGTTACAAGAGGACACCAAGGTAGACTCCGCAGTTCTCTGCTCACTCAAGCAGAAGTCATGTGTTGACTGGCGGCCGTCTCAGGCAGAACGCAGTCTCCTGTTACACTCGACCACACGTGGTGGCGCTGTGCCAGAGTGCTGAGTGTTTACAGTTAGTTGTGGATCGCTCGCAGTGTGTCAGATGAGTGGAGCTGCAATGTCATACGTGCAACTAACACACTACCTGTCCTCCGTCTACTTGGAACTGAATTATCACGCGAGGTGACAGGATCTCCTTCATCCACGTTTCGCAGAGTTCTCTCTGCTCACGTAGTTGAGAGTCACGGACGTTTACTCTTGCAGTGACCTTGACTTGTTGGACAGTTCGTTACCCCTGGCTTCACCGGCCAGTAACCTGAAAAAATCCGCGGATTCATTTTGTGACCAGCTAGAATTCAACACACGTGTGTTTGTACAACCTTATCCATTGGTCCACTTGGTGTTTGACACGTCCTGAACAACGGTGGCCCAATCGGCGCCTTCCACCGTGACAGCATACAACCAAAACACAGTTTACATCGGCATATTTGTACATAAGACTATAGAGTCTAGCCTGCAGGTCATTGAACTCGCGAATTTTTCAGGTCTCTAGTTATGGGCTATAAACCAATGCACAATTGCCACACGTAAACTGCTTTGCAAGGCGGCTTGAGACCTGGTCTTAACTACATTTAGTTATCATACTATACTTAAAAATGTTATACAGTGATTTCATTTTACGAGTTTATCACCGTTCATTACTAGCCACTATTTTACAACGCCCAGTGTGCGTGAACTTGTGTTGGGTGGACACTTCTTCACGACGGAAGAGGACACGGTAGGCCGAGCTGACAGCAGCGACCGCCCAAGCTATCAGCACTCCAAGGTGAAGGCTCTCACAGCACGACATGCAGCTGATAGCAGCGGACAGCGCACAGGCGCAGGCAAATTGCGCGTTACAACTTATCGTCAGAGCCCGAAATATTTCGCGAAATAATCGCAGCTGTCAGTTCGTTGTGGACCTATTGTTAGAGACCTGAAAAATTCGCGAGTTCATTGACCTGCAGGCTATAATCTATAGTCTTATGTACAAGTATGCCGATGTCAACTGTGTATTGGTTGTCTGCTGTCACAGTGGAAGGCGCCGATTGGGTCACCGTTCTTCAGGAGGTGTCGAACACCATGTGGACCAATGGATAAGGTTGTACAGTNCCGCCCAAGCTATCAGCACTCCAAGGTGAAGGCTCTCACAGCACGACATGCAGCTGATAGCAGCGGACAGCGCACAGGCGCAGGCAAATTGCGCGTTACAACTTATCGTCAGAGCCCGAAATATTTCGCGAAATAATCGCAGCTGTCAGTTCGTTGTGGACCTATTGTTAGAGACCTGAAAAATTCGCGAGTTCATTGACCTGCAGGCTATAATCTATAGTCTTATGTACAAGTATGCCGATGTCAACTGTGTATTGGTTGTCTGCTGTCACAGTGGAAGGCGCCGATTGGGTCACCGTTCTTCAGGAGGTGTCGAACACCATGTGGACCAATGGATAAGGTTGTACAGTCACACGTGTGTTGAATTATAGATTGTCACAAAAATGAATCCACGAATTTTTCAGGTCTCTGCCCATAACGTATCTCCACGTAACGTAAGAGAACAGCAGTTTGTCGTCATTTTGTACTGAATACCCACAATATCGAACTCAGTCAGACATGCTAACGCTAATACAGAGCATTTGGTAGGGCGCCAGGTTTTGTTTTCAAGAATTTATGACGCGGGTTCGATTCGTCTGCCACCCGTAATTTTTTTTCTTTGGAATACTTATTTTTGTTACAAAATAATTGTACTGAATTTTTTTTTACATCGGAATGTTTTTTAAAGTAATGCAAATCCAATAACAATTTTAACACAAACGTTAACATCAATTTAACACGAAATTTGTTTTGCGGCATCTTAAACGCCACCTTAATGTTGATAGAACAGTTAGGAGATAATATTGTTACAAAAGGACTTAATCTTACATTAACATTAATAGCCTAACTGTATATAACATTAATAGCAACGTTAGTTACTGACGTTTCACAGATAACAAAGAATTGCTGTTGTGGTAACATTAATAATCTTGCCACAACATTACACTTTTTTCTGTGTAATTATCGTGAAAAGAGCTAATACTTTTTTATAACAACTGAAGTGAACAGAATATAATGCATTAGAATGTTTTATATAGAAGGATTTTTGATTGAGGGATAGTCAATTTGACATTATATTGACTGTTAGACAGTCAGCAAAACACTTTATTCAGTGTAGTAGGTAAGCGTGCAAAACATGGTTGGAGCCAACAGGGCGTTAGTGGGTGGGAAAGCCGAAACCAACATAATTGGCATCTCATAAAGAGGGATATGAGTTACACAATTCTAACATCACTTGCATGCCAGTAAGTGTGAATGAGGGAAGAGATTCGGGCGGATCTTAACAGCGAGGTCTTGAGGGCCTATGTTGGTGATTGAAGCGAGGATGGAGCAGCTACGGAATGATAGGGCGGCATCGTCCGGCACGATTCTTGCCAGTAGGTGTGGACAGAGTGCAGAATGTTAGGAGTCATGTAAGACTTAGCGGCAGTAACAATACGAGTAGTATCTGGCGGATTCAGTGTGGATGGCAAGATTAACCGCGCCACGATCAGCCTCCGAGCAGCTTGGCAGTTCAATAAAATGTAGTTTGTAATCATTAGGGACTCACTTTTCTGGCGAAAATATTTCAGGACAAGTTGTGTTTCAACGCACTTCATTTCAGAACCACTCTCATGATTGGATCATTTGAATTGATACCCGTCTTATCTAGGGCCAGTAACTTTTCGCGTAAAAATCGGATCACACGGTAGACTTCAATACTATATACACACCTCAGCTGTGGTTTTACCTCTATTGACTGCTAGTGCCGTGCCCGTGTTTGACCAAGCCACTCAGGGCAAATGGTTAACATGGGTCAGGACCTTTTTTTAGCCAATCAAAGAAGCTGGACAACCCTACAGTGCTTTGGACTGTATTTTGTATTGAAATTTGTTTGCGAAATATCACTGCCCCTAGTCTTATCTGCTTGCCCGAAAATCGCGGACGGCCAGCGTCAGAGAAACTTAATTCTAATTGGCTAACTCATGTAACAGACTGTCTTCACGCAAAGTCCAATAGTCAAATGAAGACCGCAAATGTGCACATAGGATATTGAAGTCTAGCCTCCTCGTAAATCATTTCGCGAAAAACAGGTGGACCTAGTGATTATATAAAAAAGTAATAAGTCAAAAGTTGATGGTATACAAAGTAATAGAAAACAAAGAGTTTAAGTTACGTGGCCCGAGAGAGCCAAAGGAATGAGAGTTATAAGCAGAGACCCGAGAAATTCGCGAGTTCATTTTGGGACAAGCTAGAATTCAAAACACGTGCGTTTATATAACTTAAGCCATTGGTCCACACTGTGTTTGACACCTGCTGGGGAACGGTGTCCATTTGTCTCCTTCCACTATGACAGCAGACAACCAACGTGGAGTTGATATCGGCATATTTGTACATAAGACTGTAGAATCTAGCATGCAGGTCTTTGAACTCGCGAATTTCTCGAGTCTCTAGTTATGACATAGGAAATACAATGATAAGCTAAAGTAGATACTCATACCCTTGCATTACGCAGAAGGGGCATAGGCGCGGGGGTGAAAAGAAAAACAAATCGCTTGTCTGGCTTTTGGATGGCCACGAAGAAAAAAAAAATTAGTAACACAAAACCGAGCCATAGATAATAAAAATAAATATAGAAATGGTACAGCTAGTGAACAAGCGACAATGTCTCGAGCTCACAAACGCGTGTGAAGTCCAGTATATACTACTGAGATCAAGTCAGCTGGCGCCATCTTCCTCATTGGAATGGAAAGCCATGCGGGACTGCAGTGAGGACGATTGTTTCTTTGAGTACAACTGGGGTTTGGGATGGCGATACCGCACTTTAGAAATCAAACATTGAAAAACTTCACTGTTCCTGCCTGCATATATTGTAATCGGGAACACATTGATTGTAACGTAGGAGAAACAGTAGCTCCATGCATTAACATTCAATTAAAAGTGTTGGGCAAACATTTGTGATTACTGAAATGATTTATTTCCATTAATGATGCTTTAATACACATACGTGTAAGATTTGACTAATCCATAACATTTCTGTTTTTCTAATTACAGCACAGTTTCACTTTTCTAATTATTTTTCTAATTACCTCACAGTTTCACTTGACCGACGTATGAATAAATTGATCAGTCGCATGGAAGTGTTAATTTGATATACGGTGGAAGAATACACAATGTGTACGCAAGTAGATCTGAAGCAGGGCTTTCGAAAGTGCTCAGTTTACCGTGAACGGCCTAGAGAAGAATGTCCTGCGGGAGGTTCACTGTTCAGTTACGCCACAGTGTACGTAGGTACACGCTGGAGAGAAATGACTCGTCCACCCGCCGATCGCATGCGTGACATTACGGAAGTCGCCTTATGTTTGATTAATAGAGAACCTATCGTTAGGGGCAGTGATATTTCGCGAAAATATTTCCAGACAAGATACAGACCAAAGCACTGTAGGGTCGTCCAGCTTCTTTGATTGGCTAAAAAATGTTCTGACCCGTGTTAACCGTTTGCGCACGAATCACGAAGGTCCGGTGTCGGAGTTACTTAGTCCTGAGTGGCTTGGTCAAAGACGGACACGGCACCAGCAGCCAATGGAGGTGTAACAACAGCTGAGGTGTGTATATATTATTGAAGTCTACTGTGTGCTCCGATTTTTTTTACGCGAAAAGTCACTGGACCTACCTATCGTTATTGAGTACCAAGGTAGACTGCAAACACGAGTATATGTTAGTCTGGACTCACAGCCAGCAGTAGCCATTCAGCGCCCTGGTACCTTCGTGCCGTGTGGTTGGGTGTAATAGGAGAGCGAGTTCTGCCTGCGGCGGCAGCCAATGAGCAAGCGACTGCTCGAGTGTGTGGAGAACTGTGGGGTCTGGCTTGGAGCCGTTTTATAACGCGCAACGGTAGCGTCTCCGTTGATAAGCATTTCCATCATACATGCCTAGAGACCTGAAAAATTCGCGGATTCTTTTTGGGACAAGCTAGAATTCAACACACGTGTGTCTGTATAACCTTATCCATTGGTCCACATGGTGTTCGACACCTCCTGAAGAACGGTGGCCCAATCGGCGCCTTCCACCGTGACAGCAGACAACCAATACACAGTTGACATCGGCATACTTGTACATAAGACTATAGGATCTAGCCTGCAGGTCACTGAACTCGCGAATTTTTCATGTCTGTATGCATGCCATGAACGGTTTTCTTTTGGCACCAATCGAATATTCCCGGGTGAAGAACAACGATAAACTGATTTGGCCACCGAAATTCTACCAAATCTTAACAAAACGCCGCATTTCACTACGATGACGGTTGCGTTTACTGTTCTTTCTTTGATTACTAATAATGCGGCTGCGTACAGTGGCATCACGGATTTACATTATCTACATCTGTTGATAAAAACCATTACGGACTCAGGAAGAAGACTGCAATCTTAACCATTTAAGGATAATTGTAACATTCTAGGAGTTTGCACGTATATATTCGGGGTTAAGTTTATATAGAAATCTCTATTTTCTTAAAGACAAAACTCATATTTTTCAGGTTGAATTGTTTCGCTGGAATTTATTATAATATAAATAATATTAATTTTTAATAATAATTTGTTATTTTTAATAATTCCTCAAGTGAACACGATGTATTATAAAACTTAAAACCTAGTCACCTCTGTCGCGACTCATTAATTGGTATACAGTCAACTCGCGACTTCATTGGCCGACGGCCAGCCAATAATAAACTTTGCAGAGTGCATCAAGCGTATCCGGTGCAGTCAGGACCAATAGGGCGATGGTATATTGAAATACAGAGGCCAATACAACTGACATTACTATAGTGGAGAATACGAGCAGCTCACTTGAACAGTGCCAGTCAATTTGCGCCGTCATAAAACGGTTAATACTTGAACAGTTCTAAAGAGGAAACAATGTTGTTAGTTGCAAAGGTTCAAATTATTTATTTTTTCGCAACTGAAAGGCTTAAAAAAGGGATCGCTACTGTCCGAAAACTCTAAAGTTCTTCTCTCAGGTTACTGATTGGAAGGGTCACCTGTTTTTTTTTGCGAAAATATTTATCCGCAGACTAGATCTCAACTTCTTACGTGCAGGTTTGCAAATTTACTTTGGATATTGACTGCGTGTTTGTGTGAGAAGACATTTTCCACTCGGCTGGGCCAATCAAAATCAAGTTAACCCACATTGGACGTCCGTGATTGGCTAAGACCTGCCCAAGTTAGAATCATCCGACCGTGACATTGGTTCTGAACTAGCGTGTTTTGGAGTAAAACTGGTCGTCTAATCTTTTCTCGAACAACAAGTGGCCCTACTGAGTGGTACATACCACGTCCTACCTCAACTGCTGGGAAGTGGAGTGACTTTACTCGCTCGAGCGATGGGTCTGGGAATCACAGATCNTGTGAAGCGAGGTGAGTATGGAGCAGCACCAGAATGCAAGGGCGAGTAAAACAGGAGATCCCCGAGAAATCCCACCGACCAGCGGCATCGCCCAGGACGATTCCCACATGCGAAAATTCGGGAAACGACCCCGCCGGGAATCGACAGCGGATCGCCTAGGTTGGAGACGAGCGCACTAGCCACTGAGCCACCGTGGGCTCGTGTGCAGCTGGAGTCTGCGGAATAAGCGGCTGTTGTGCTTCTGTATATGAACCTACTCTGTGGCGACATCGTGGTAGCCCGAGTCGCATGTTTGTCTCCCGGAAGCGGGCTAGCTGCGGTGTCATCGCAGGCTGGCTCGCCGGACTGGTGGGTGGGACAGCTTTCTCGTCAAGGAACATAGTTCCGGACCGGGTCACGCCATGCGCGCACACGCACGCACACACACGCGAGCAACGAACACGCACTTGGGAGCAGNTGCGCGCACACGCACGCACACACACGCGAGCAACGAACACGCACTTGGGAGCAGTGCAGACGTTCCTTCAGTCTACCAGGTCAACATCAGCGACCGTCACAATCCGCGAATAAATGTTTCGACAAGATAGACTCCAATCACGTGTACATTTACGTCACGTTTTCTTTTGGGTCACAGTTTATAAGCTAGAAACACTAACATTTCGGATTATAAAATTTCACCTTGTAGGCAAGGACGCAAATCCTTCAAGTGTCTGAACAGCATATGAAAAGCCATCACGGACTGAGATTATCTCGCGGGAAACCCCTATTAGTAGGGCCAGTGTCTTTTCGTGTAAAAATCGGAGTACACAGTAGAATTCAATAATATATACACACTTCAGCTGTTTTTATACCTCCATTGGCTGCTGGTGCCGTGTCCGTCTTTGACCAAGCCACTCAGGACTAAGTAACTCCGACACTGAACTTCCGTGATTCGTGCGCAAACGGTTAACACGAGCCAGGACATTTTGTAGCCAATCAAAGAAACTGGACGACGCTACAGTGATTTGGACTCTATCTTGTCTCGAAATCTTTTCGCGAAATATCACTGCCCCTAGCTATTAGCAATGATGACTGACGACAGTAGAATTTCGCGGATTCATAGACCAGGAAACAAGGATTCCACATTCCTATGCATACTCGAACATGACACACTATGTCTGATCTATGAAAATTTGACTTTTTTAATCAGTTAACTGCACCTCACATACTCAAAAATCACTCCAGTCGACGTAACTGATGAATTAGTGGAAAATTCTACTTTTCCTTCCCTTATTGATTTTGTAACATTTTCCACTTATTCATTTCTTTAACTGTTTTTCAGTGATTTGTTTTTTGATTGATGGTTTAATTAAACAGTTTATATTAAATGAAAATGAATATTAACTAATAAAACCCATAAAATATACATTTTTAAATGTGAGTTCCTTATTTTATAATACCATTTTACCAGACAACATGAATATTCAGTTATTCATTTTGTTTTCACGTATTCATCATTAGGGTTAGTTTGAAGGTTTAAACTGCATTTAATGTTGTAAAGTGAGTGCATTCATACGGTATGTTTGTTTTAACAATCCTAGTGTTACCAGCAAAACCAAAAACTAAAATAAAGGAAATCCAATTCAAAGCTAAATATTTTCGTTAATGAATTATAATACACATATTTCCCACTTGCAGTCAACTTTTTCTGGTAAAGTAACGGTTTAGAAGTCCATTTATTGGGTTCAAATTCCGAACACCGTGAAATTCTTTAACTTTTCTGGCATTGCGTGAAAGTTCTTAATACAAACGGTGACTATTGGAAATATGTTTATTTCTCTTAATTATTTGGCTACATTCAATAAAAGCAATATTTAGTTCACTGCACGCTGTTGGTCGTCACTTAGTCGATCAGTGAAAGTCTCACTGAAACAACAAGGGGTTTTCCACCTATTCCAAGTGGAGCCATTTTCACTGATTCAAGTAGTTGAATTTCCTTACGAATCAGGGGCTTTCCACTGATTAGACCTCAGAGTGCAGCTCATTATTCATTGGCTGCAGCCCCAGTCAGTGGCCTTTTATACATCAGAACTGGCGGTGCGGGTCAGGTGTATTTTTCTTAAAAATATGTCGTTAATTCAAAGTTTTGCAGGTCGTGTCTTATAATACCGTAGAGCTACGTGATTTATGGGATTTTATGTGGTGGTAGATTACACTTGAAGCACGTTTACTCTGGTGTTAATGTCCTGATTGCACCAAAGTACTTGTGAGACTTCCCGTACAACTGCTCGGCCAGACACAAACAGGAAGAGAGAATACGACAGTATCACGTGCAACCAATTGGCTGGTAGGAAAGCAGCAACCAATGAGAACAACCGAGTGTGTGAAGTACTGACAAGTCTAAGCTGCTGTGAAATTAAATCATGAAATTTACGTCTCTCTTAAAATTAAAAGAGTTCCACCCAGGCTATACTGAAATACTCTTGGTAACACCTGAAGTTCCCTTCTGCTTATTGACTGCATGTTTTTATAAGGAGGCGTTTTGATACTTTACTTGGCAAATAAGAACCAGGTCGCACGAGCAACGCACGTATCTTCGTGTCTTAGGCGCGTACCAGCGAATGACACCCGCTGCAAATATCGAGATATCATAATAAAAAAAAAAGTGGGAATTTCAAAACTGTAGAGGCCGCGTTGGCTGAGCGGTTAGCCTGCTCGCCTATCACCAAGACGAACTGGGTTCAATCCCCGGCCGGGACACTCCCGGATTTTCGCACGTGGGAATAGTGCAGGACGATGCCGCTGGTCGGCGGGTTATCTCGGGATCTCCCGTTTCCCGCGCCCTTTCATTCCGGCGCTGCTCAATACTCACCTCAATCACCCTCGTCGCCTCTCAAGATCTCGTTGTTGAGAGCCGCCAAAATCTCTTGACTCACTCACCTAAAACTATATTTACGCCAAACAAATTTCAAAGTGTTACTGATAAAGTTTTTCTGAATTTTTTCTTTACTGACTTGGTAAATAACTATTCGCAGCATGCTCCAGAGTCGTAGTAATAGAGTGAAGGTGAGTGAGTGAAGGTGAGTGAGTGAAGGTGAGTGAGTGAAGGTGAGTGAGNGACAACCCGCAACCTGCGGCATCGTCCGGCACGATTCCCAAATGTGAAAATTTGCGAGGGACTCGGCTGGGGGTTGAACCCGTTTCGCCTTGGTAGTAGGCGAGCAGGCTAACCGCTCAGCCACCGTGGCCCCATCATTAATAGAGATGCTGCATCTCGCATTATAGGACAGCATTAAGCTATATAGACCATTAGCAGTTACTTCCAACTTTTCTGAAGCCCTGGTAACTTCTGGCTACTGGACATTCCTCCTTCTCCTACAAAGCAACCTTAACTAAGTCTAGAAGATTCTACCAAACAGATAACGCACCACATGCGTGCTCACTCAGTCAAATAATTATTTGCATAAAAACTATTTCTTACACACCTATTTTCTTCCCGTTTTATTTATATTAATAACAAACCACACGTTTCAATTTATATTTGAAACATAACTAAAATTTCCACTTAATGAAAATAAGCTACTTGTATGACAACAGAATTGTAAAACGCTTGTGACATACGGCATATTTAGGAAACGACCAAGAACGATGCACACAAGGTGATTTTTCAAAGGTTTTATTGAAAAAGTGTGAAGAAACTTCGGTTAGACTATAGATTCCACAGTCCTCTAAACGCGAAAGCAGAGGTCCCTTGTTCATTGGCTGCCGCCACCGACATGTAACTGCCGTAGTGCTGGAAGTTTACTACTGGCAGTGTGTTGTTTAGGGCGTGTCGGACGAGTAGATCATCATCGACACACGTGAAACTGACATACTATAATGTATGCAATCTAACTTGGTACTGATTTATAACGAGAAATGATAGGGTCACTAATAATTTAAGTATATAAATCATTTCAGATACTTCAAAGTTCTTATGGCGACTATATGCGTTGTAATTATTTGACTTGTACGAGACACGCGTCCAGGAAATAGCAAAGCGAGACACTAACACGCTCATCAAAGTTCTTGCCGCTCTAATCCATAATTTTTTGCGAAAATATTCAACAAATACATTTACTTAAAACTCCATAACTTCGTTTAAGATTTGTGTTTTGGTAACTTATTTCTTCACTCGTATTGCTTTGCATACCCCAATCTCCAGCGTTCTTACTTTCAGTAACCAGGTTATAACACAGAGTTCTTAATAATACAGAGGCGAAACCGCCCTTGTACCGCAAAATTACAGACCTTCGCACCAGCATATTGGCGTCCCTATCCCTCAGCACGTTCGAACGTCGTTCACCAATCAGCGTCCGGAAACCTACTCGTCAACCGGCAGCCTAGTGAATTGGGAACTTTTCACAGCACACAGTAGCCATTCATAAACAAGGACCGTTACATGCAGTTATCGTGCATTGCAGTTCGTCCACGTGACCGATATTCTCTTCGCGTAGTTATACGAATACCGCAATATTGTCTGAATAACACGCAGTTCCTGGGAGAAGTTGCACCGAATATTAATTCCCCTTTTACAACCGGCATCGTGCGATCTCTCGGCGCCAAGACTGCTGCACAGAAACCTCAGAATACAGAGGTTAAAAAGCCAATTATTTCCGCGAACTCCATCCGCACATGCCAGCAAACTGGCGTGAGGCACCAGCAATTTTTCGGAGCGCTGTTTGCCAATCAGCGATTGGTGACTTAATAACCAACATAAAGCCCAGCCAACAAGGAACTTTTGGCAGCGTGCAGCAGCCAGTGAGACNGCGATTGGTGACTTAATAACCAACATAAAGCCCAGCCAACAAGGAACTTTTGGCAGCGTGCAGCAGCCAGTGAGACGCAACGCCCACTTCCAGAGACTTGACGGGGGGAAATCACAGACTGAGTACGCACATATCAAAGGAACTGCCACGCCATGTTGTCTTTGTACTCATATACTCTATAACTGTGAGCTCGAATTTTGTGTGCGGCAGTGTTAGCGGTGGGCCAGCGTTTTGTGTGCGCTAGTGTACATTATTACCGCACAACCGCAGTTCCTGGGTGACTGAGCGCCTTGCGCTCTCTTTCTCTCTTGCCCGTGGCCTCCAATCCCTACCTCTCTCTCTGTCTCTCTCTCTCTCTCTCCGGTGCTCCAGTTTCTCCAGGCTTGCCGCCAGCTGGAGGAATTAGCAAGCCTCGCGCTAAACGAACTGCCCCCTTTCGACGTTCCTGGCGGCATCGCAAGCACAATCCTCCCAGCTTCTCTACCCCCACGTCGTCCGTGCACGTGGCTAATGGATTACATGATTACTATAGGTACATGATTTTCTTAAATTCTTTCGATGGCCGGCTAAGGCTTCAGGCATCTATACTCTAGTGTGTATTTTGTGATAAGAGCACAGCGGTTCTGACACGCGTTATTCAACTCTCCAGTCTGTAATCAACATGACGGAAATATTGTGACCCAATCACGCACAACCAAGTTGAATAAAAAAAGGCGCTAACCACGGCACCAGCCAATAAATTAAGGGTCCCGCCTTCCTGCGTCGTTTTTCTCCTTCTTTAGCAGAGAAGCTTGGGTTACACTGGCACGCGCCATAAGAGCGCCATCGCCACTACGCGCATGGCTCCGAACTGGCGTGCAGTGTTCTCGTAGTGCTGAGTGTACCTATGGAACTTTCAGAGGTGACCCTATCATTTTATCTATGAAAACTCTGTAGCAAAGTTCAATACAGGCTCCTATCGTAGCTTGGCTTGTGTCCAGGTAGTGTGTCAGTCTGATAAAGCCGTTTTAATCTACACTGGAGGGCTACAAAATAATATTTCCAGCATACGTGTTAACATTAAAGGACCATTCCGTCCTCATATGAGGTATGGTGTATTTTCGTAGGTAAGCATGCGGGGCACACGTTTAATAGTTTCGTTAAAGAAAACAGGATTGCAAACACTGCGACGCAGTTCAAGCGCCCGTCAGACGGGGGCCTTAACAATTACGACTCGACGTTGTGAATGACTAAGTGTATGCTTCTGCCAAATGAATTCGCGAAATCGCGTGGCTCTGATTATTATGTACAGAAAATTAAAGGCGAAGAGACGTGCTGATCACTTAATGAGTTTTTAGATAGAAATGAAAGTGATTGTTGGCCCACAGTATGTGGCTACTTTATCGATTGCCTGTTCAAAAGTCAATCATTTTTATACGTTGAGAATGTTCTACAGTTTCCGGTCATAATATAGACAACTTGATTAACATATCAAATTATTTTCAAATAACGTTTATGATGATTTTAATGTAAATATGAGGTTTTTAACGTTAAATCTTGATTCGTAAAAATTTCAACGAGTTATTTAAACACAAAGTTTGGTTCCAGCTAAAACTTTTACAGAATCCACAGGAATTGTATGTTGCAATTTATTTGAAATTCTACTCTAGGTCCACCAACTATACGGGTTTTAATTCTAGATATGTTGACTTAAAATGTAATATAAAAGATAAATTTGAAATATGGGTTAATCGCAAAAAACTACCAAGAAATATTCTTAGTAATATTCTAATAACAGAAAAAGTTATTATGAACTGCAACTTAACGAAGGTACTTATCTTGTTCAATTTTGAGATTTATATGAAAACCAATCACAATTCTTATTTCTGATTTCATTTATTATTGATTGATCGTTTTCCAACATTCTTATTTTTTTTCACACCACAACAACAAAGAATGTAATGTGCTAAAACTGTAGCAAATTATTTTAGACTTTTTAATTACCTAAAATACAAAATCTAATTTTTTTATGGTCATCTCTGACTAAGAGTACATTTAGAGATGCTGAATGTTTATTGATTTATCGATGAGGTATTATTTATCAACACGTTCAAATCAACAAAGAGGTCATGTGCGTGATTCCTTAAACTCGGTTTTTTTGCGAGGGATAAATGCATATATCAAAACCCATGCACATAATTTGCTACTATTTAAATATATGCTTCAATTTCTCAACAACGTTCTGGTTGAGAAGAAACCACCCAGATATTTTATTTGAACGTTTTCATTAATAATCTGTCATTGTAAAATAAATAAACTATTTGATTACGATATGATATGCAAAATCATGGCTGCAACCTCTATTCGTCCGCGAAATTATTTATTGACAAATGTAGAAAATTCATTGGTCCATGTTCTTCGTCAATTTACACATTATTCCACGATTTTTTGTTTCTGTCACATGTATTTATATAGTAAAATGTTTAATGACCCAACCTGAAATTTCTGTTCCATCTTCAAGGACGGTAGGAAGTACTTTTAAACAATAGATCGTGTACATATTTGCCAGTATTTTTCGTGGCGTATACGCAGGTGGTGTTCGTCCATGCAGTAACAAAACACTGTATATATATATATATATATATATATATATATNTATTAAACTGAATACGCAAAAATGTGGTGAAACAGTTGCAAACCTAACATAAACATATGAGTCTTTTAATTCTAGCTAGTCACTAAATGAGTCCGGGAATATTTATAGTTTCTATAATTCGGTATGTGCAGGCTGTTTCCACTAAAATCTTTTGCGAAAGCTAAATTTCAACATCTTATGGATATTTGATCAGCACTACTTTGCCCTATCTCCCGCGTTCTATTGTGAAATGACATTTCCTTTCCTGACTGGCCAATCAGAATTCAATTACCTTGGCACTGAAATTCTCTGATTGGCGAGCATGCGCCCAGGACGCGTAACATATAAATTACCCAGTCACGAAATTGGATATGAAATGAAGTGTTATTAGATACAACTAGCCAGGAAATAATTTCGCGATAATCGGTCGTTTCTGTAGATCTGTCTTATCGTCACGTCGCTAAACCTGATTTCATTTTTGATGCGTGTATTAAACNTATTAAACTGAATACGCAAAAATGTGGTGAAACAGTTGCAAACCTAACATAAACATATGAGTCTTTTAATTCTAGCAAGTCACTAAATGAGTCCGGGAATATTTATAGTTTCTATAATTCAGTATGTGCAGGCTGTTTCCACTAAAATCTTTTGCGAAAGCTAAATCTCAACATCTTATGGATATTTCATCAGCACTACTTTGCCCTATCTCCCGCGTTCTATTGTGAAATGACATTTCCTTTCCTGACTGGCCAATCAGAATTCAATTACCTTGGCACTGAACTTCTCTGATTGGCGAGCATGTGCCCAGGACGCGTAACATATAAATTACCCAGTCACGAAATTGGATATAAAATGAAGTGTTATTAGATACAACTAGCCAGGAAATAATTTCGCAAGNACCCAGTCACGAAATTGGATATGAAATGAAGTGTTATTAGATACAACTAGCCAGGAAATAATTTCGCGATAATCGGTCGTTTCTGTAGATCTGTCTTATCGTCACGTCGCTAAACCTGATTTCATTTTTGATGCGTGTATTAAACCCTTTGAGTTCTCCCAGCCTATTGTTTCATCACGTGAATTTAATCGAGTTATGTGGAGTTTGCCGTAAAATTACGACTTCCGTATTATTTGAAGAAACAGGCGAATAAAAATATTACTTCGTCAGCAGTTTCCATACGGTCCTCTGCAAATAAGTATAATGTCAACAACACTCAAAGGGTAAATTACTCAAATGAACAGGACGGATTTCATATTATTTTATGTGGTAAACAACATTTGCTTTGAACACCTTCACCAACTGGATTAGGAGAAATAGCAATAACAGAATTAGAAGTAGCAACAAGTTCATTAATTGCAAAAGTCTTCCAACATGTAATGTCTCTTGAATCAATCTGACTCACATAATTAAGACCTGACACTTTACTGTTGTGTGGATGCCTGTAGAAACAAACTTCGAGAATACCAGATCCATTGTGTGCAGTCACTCGAAGTTTGTTTCTACAGGCATCCTCACAACAGTACTGTGTCTGGTGTTAAGTATTTGAGTCAGATTGATTCAAGAGACATTACATGTTGGAAGACTTTTGCAATAAATGAACTTGTTGCTACTTCTAATTATGTTATTGCTACTTCTCCTAATCCAAATTTGTATTCTCGACGTAGGCTTAAGTTTGAGCTAAGAGATGCGATTAGGATTTTTAGGAATTTGGTTGGTACGAATGGTGATGTTCGTGTATTAGGCCATGTACAGTATGTGTATTGTGCTTAATAAATTGTAAGGTATAATAAGTATTTAATTTGCATACCCCAGATCCCTTTAACATGTTCGAAAACAGGTTTGACCTTGAACGTCAGTTGCAAGATGGAACGTGCAGCACTGCTCCCGGAAGTTCTCTCGGAAGTTCTTATCAGTTCTCCCGGAAGTCCGGTGTTGTGTGAACTAATAGCATGGTTGTATACGGGAATACAGAGACTTACACAAGTGATGGTCGTGCACTCGTGAATACAAGAAACTCACTTCTAGCTCTTCCTAACTGTCGGTGAATCTGCACCGCATTCAAAGTGACTTCTTCCTCTGGTTGCAGTAGGCGAGTCCACACAAATAACGGAAGGTTGTCTATCCAGCAAGCGAGTCCTGAGAAGCATAGCTGTAAAGGCAATTGGTTACTCATGACTACAACAATCAATAACAAGGAGTTACAGACAACTAATGAGCCTAATTTCCTCTACATGGGTGCAGATAAATTTTAGTGGCAGGTAGGCTTTGACGTCTCATAGACAGCAATATGATTGGAGATGAAACCAGAAACGTGTGAAACTTTACCAAGACCATTAAAGTACACGAGTGATTTACCCGGGATTCTAATTCAGAAAAACTCATAAAATTAAGCTAACGTGTAAACTGCATCGTGGAGGTAGTATTCGGAGCATCAAATTCGGATGTTATCAGTCTAATGTTTTGAATGATAGGGTTCACTAACCTGAAATATTTACACAACCATCATTTTGAAAATAGGTGCATGAGCAACATTAGTTTACATGCCTACCATAACGCTACTTGTGTAAAACATTTGGTGGAAATCGGTTGATTGGTCTCCTATATATTATATAAAAACTTTTTTTTTTTTAACAAGGCAATCTTATAATAACTCCCTCAAAAGAGTTTCCGTAAACGATGTTTTGAATAGATACTGTAAGCACAAAGGTTTAAATTTGGTTAAATTGTTAAAAAATGCCAAACATATCTAAACATTTATATGAACTCCTTTTCAAAAACAAATGCCTGAACCTATTTAAATCATATAACTTTACATAACCATGTGCAGTTTTGACCAATTTAGTGAAAATCATTTGAATTGTCCCTGTAAAATGACAAAATCTTCAATTTAATAACCTGACCCCATTTTCAAAAAAAAAAAAATTGGCAAAAGAGGATCGCTGTATAAATAATGCTTCTAATTAATACTTTTTGCATACAAAATTTAATTGAATTTTGTGGAAACATTTTATAGCTACAACAAATTAAAGTAAATTATTTATATAAACCCCATTAAAACATGCCTACCGTACTCATTCATGTAACGGTATCTTAGAAAATTGCCTAAAAACACGGTTTGTGTTTCGGCTAATATTATGCTTATGAGATACTGTCAGTGTACAAAATTTGGTTTAAATTGGTCAAACATTATTGTAGTTATAACAAATCAACCTAAAATACTTATATGGCCACCATTTTCCAAATCAGTGCCTTATTAAGTTCAATTACTAACATGTACCTAGCCTATCATAGTATTACATAGGTGCCAAATTTGGCGAAAATTGTTCAGTAGTTTTCAAGTTGTAATGTAAAAGCTTTATTTTTTTCATGTGAGGCTGTCTTCCAAAATGAAGGACAAACAACAATGTTCATGTCTGTATTTAATTTTTACAACCATCGCTGTCAGCATACAAAATTTGGTATAAATCGTTTAAATGGTTTCCGAGATATGGCATATGACCCAAAATTTTAAAGTGGACGCCGTTCTGACAGTAAATACCCGGCGTGGTAGAAAACTATAAAAGTCAGACGTTCTGAGTTAGTACTATATAGTTACCGAATTTGGTCAAATTCGATTCACGCGTTCAAAAATTTAAAGGGGGGGATGCACACACGCACAGACACAAACATACACAACACATACACACATCTAGATACACAAACATTAATGTTATCTCATAAGCCTTTCTTTCCTTCGGGAAGTAGGCTTAATGTGGAAGCGCTGCCAATATCTACCTGGCGTATTGGAAAACCATAAAAGACTCGGAGATTCGCTCACAAAAATACGTGATGTCTGTTATATACTTTTTACAGTTAATGAAATACTCTTAAAATCACTGTTGAAGGTATTTAGTTTGTGCTTTACTTACTCTGATTCAACTCTTGGTTCATTCACGCAGCCCACGAATAATATATTATTTGTTTCGTGCTTAATCAAACCCGCCTCAATCCCTGGCCGGGTCACTCCCGAATTTTCGAAAGTGGGAATCGTGCCGGACAATGCCACTGGTCAGCGGGTTTTCTCGGGGATCTTCCGTTTCCCCAGCCTTTTCGTTCCGGGACTGCTCCATTCTCACCTCATTTCACCCTCATCGGCACTCAAGACCTCGCTGTTAAAGACGCCCAAATCTCTCAACTCATCTTAAGAGACATTGGGAAAACCACTCACAAACCTGAGTCGTATAAATGTTCCAAATCACATTTCCCACACGGGAGAAACTGCCGGCATTAGAGCATGATACTAACTGTGTACAGTTTTAGTCATATATGTTCTTTCTCTGCAAGATGTTCACTGTAGTAGTGGGCATAGAGCTGAAATAGTTTCATGCATTACTAATATGCCAATTTGTACTTAAATGAGAATAAATCATTAAAGACATCTATTTCATTTGCCGTTAACTTAAACGTGATACTCGCCATAAATAGGGCCAGTGACTTTTCGCGTAAAAATCGGAACACACAGTAGAATTCAATACTATATACACACCTCAGCTGTTGTTATACCTCCATTGGCTGCTGGTGCCGTGTCCGTCTTTGACCAAGCCACTCAGGACTAAGTAACTCCGGCACTGAACCTTCGTGATTCGTGCGCAAACGGTTAACACGGGCCAGGACATTTTTTTAGCCAATCAAAGAAGCTGGACGACCCTACAGTGCTTTGGACTGTATCTTGTCTCGAAATCTTTTCGCGAAATATCACTGCCACTAGCCATAAAACGTCAAGACTTGAAGCTATTTTTTTATATGCTGCCATTGTAACTGGCAGCTTGCGTGCTCGTGTGCGCGGTGGCATGTTTACAGTTAACGAGCAGTGATTTTTTTTTCAAAGGTTGCAAAACTACTCAATTTACCGTAAACGACCTATACTTAGCGAGATGGCACAGTAACACTATGGAGGATTCACATTCGGGAAGAACAATTGTTCGATTCCCGTTCCGGCCACCCTGACTTTGGTTTACGGTGGTTCCCTGGAATAGCTTTATGCGGATATCGGAACTGTTCTTTGACAGGCGATATCCGCATTTATCCTCTTCTATGAGTGCCCGCGCAGCTGATTCTGCCTCTAATAACGCCACCGTCGATGACGCTTTAAGGATAGGAAGATTGTTTCTGGCCAGTGCTGTACACTGGAAGGCTCAACGCCCAATCATCTGCCCTCTGTAAGTGATACGTAAACCGTGCTACTGTTCCGGGTTATGAACGGTTCGTATCGTCGCATAGTACTTACTTAACCCGTTGAAACCCTCTTGTCCAAGATCGATGACATGTTGCACATGAAGTATATTTATGTTCGACGCTGTACACACCAATGCATCACTGGCCAATGTTCTGAACGGCATCTTTCCTTGCATTCTGATTCGTTGAAGTTTCAGCACTTATCATCTGTGGATGGTTAACGCTGATGCAAGCGAACACGCAATACGTTGTTAACCTGGTTGCGAAAGGCTTGCTCGGAACAGGTACAGTTCCCATCAGAAAATTTAATGATTGCAACACTTGATTTCGTAAATTAATTCGGAACTGTGTGCGTTAAGAATACAGAGCCACTTTTTTCGCTAACTCCATTCCCACACGCCAACAAAATGGCGTCACTAGCTACCAACATTGCGGAATGCTGTTCGCCAACCAGCTCCTTCTTCCTTACTTCCAGCAAATAGGGATCATTTCGCAACATGCAGTGGCCAGTAAGACACAAGAGCCTCGCACAGTCAATCAAGTGTGATGGTTTGGGGCGTCATTGGATACAACATGCGTTCTCGACTCCTACGTATTGACGGCCATCTGAATAGCAACAGCTACATCAGGGAGGTTTTAGAGCCCGAGGTACTGCCTCTCCTTCAGACAACATCACATGCCATATTTCAGCAGGACAATGCCCGGCCACATGTGGTGAGGATTGTGCAAGCATTCTTAAATGAAGAATGGGTACTACTGCTTCCCTGGCCTGCACGTTTGCCTGACATGTATCCCCTCTAACATGTTTGGAATATGGTTGGTCGGCGACTTGTTCGTCACGATCCTCCAGCAACCACTATTGATGCTTTTTGGACTCGTATACAAACCGCGTTTAGGGAGATTCCCCAGGAACATATCCAGGTCATCTTTGATTCCATTCAACGACGTTTAGGGGCTCTGATTGCAGCACGTGAGGGCCTTACACCATACTGAATTCTCAAGGACAGATATTATGTACAGTTGCATTGCCACGTACCTAATCTGTGGTATAAAGTTCATTTCAATCACATGTATCCTTGGTGTTGCGTTTTTCACAAACATTAGTGTAGTTTCCAAAGAACTCTTTGAACAAATACAGAAAATTTTTCCAGTGAATTATCGAAGACGTTGAGTGGTATTCTGGTTGATAATCTGGTTGATGGTGCACCGAAGTTGTGGATTGTCTCAAAATGTGATGATTTTACTTGCTACCTCTCTGAAGGGGGGTGCGGGATTGTCTATGAATCACAGACATGTAACACCCATGTAATCTAATTGTAATCGACTTAGTTAAGTTATAAAGTATCCTCTTACAAAGAGACGAGGCAAATAATCTTCACGTGTGGGACTGAGGACTTAGCTGTGTGGAAAACGTCACGTAAATTACGTTTTCCCAAAACGAGCAAACACGTGTAAATTTTGCGTTATTATTTCACTACGCACCAGATATTAAACCTTTGTATATTTGTATTGTTTATGTCATCGGACCACAGTTTATTTGTAATGTCCCGGATATCTCTAAACTAATACGAAACTTTCAACTGCGAGATAGTCAGCTACACACGCTTCACAAGATAAACTGGGTCCATTCTCTGGTCGACGCCAATAAATAAACGAAACAGACTCGAGTATGTAGAGTACTGAGAAGTCCAACCTGCTTCCGAGAAAAGAGAAATGCACATTTGGTAGGTCTGTAACAATTATATGTGGAGAGACGAGGTTTGAGCGACCCCTAGCATCGAGGTCTTGAGAGCCGATGAGGGTGAAGAGAAGTAAGAATGGAGCAGTGCCGGAATACAAAGGCGGGGGAAACGGGATATCCCCGATAAAACACGCCGACCGTCGGCATCGTCCAGAAAGATTCCCTCGTGCGGAAATACGAGAACGACCCCGCCAGGAGTCGAACCCAGTGAGTCTTGGTGGGAGTTGAGTGCTCTATCCGCTGCCCACCGCAGCCCTTAATGACTTCTGCTGCGATATATGAAGGACTGTGAGGTCCAGTACGCTGCCGTCTAGGGAAACCCGAATTTCGCGAAAAGATTTCACGACCATTGTATTTCATAACACTGTAGCCCATATCACCTTTATTGATTGGCTGATACAGGTGTTAGGCGTCTAAGGGGCGTGCTCGCGAATCACAGACCTACAGTATCGGAGTTGCCTAATTCTGATTGGCTCGTCAAGTAAGAAAATGCCTTCTCACAAACACTCGTGGGCAATAGGCAAATGAAAATACTGGTACGCTGGTAGGTTTTTTTTTTACGTGGTCAACTAAAAGTGGAAAACGCTTTCTTATCCCCCCCCCCCCCC